>NIVC01000102.1:381949-394449 GCA_002269645.1 Macrostomum lignano
AAAATATTCTTTTTTTTAACTTCATTTTCTCCAGCACTGGAAAATCAGATCAGGCCACTTGAGAGCTACGAAGATGTGAAGGTCAAGTTTTTAGGTTCAATAAAAATTTTACCCCACCTAAAAGTACTTTTATGAAAACCATGCCCTCGCGAAAGTCGAGTTGGGACTAAATCTGATTTAATTTTGTATTAATTAAATCTGCAATAGTTGTTATCTTTGATTCGGAGGAATATTCTATAATTAAATTGTTTTTTTTTGTTTTGCATTAATTAAATTTGTTACCATTTTAAATTTTGTTTGTGAGGAACATTCTAGAAAGATCGTTAGTACTAAATCTGTTTTATTTTATTGTTTAAATTAAATTCTAAATTCTTTCAAAGCTAAATTATTAGGCATCTAATGGTAGGAAGTATAGTTAAATCTGTTTTGAGTTTGTTTTAAATAAATGCGTACTTTTTTGAAACATCGTTCGGCAAATAAGCTTTAAAATATGGCACCATATTAATAAACAAGAAGTACTTGATAAAACAATTTAATAAAAATGGCTCTCAAGTGACTTCCTATAGAAAGCTTAGCTCATATAGATCTTAAACAGTGTTTACCACAATCCAATTTTGGCGCGAATTTAAACATAATTTTATAACGTCACATCGACCATAAATATCTAGCATAGAAGGTTTACTTTTTATAGTGCTTGTATGAGTATTTATACATGCAATATATCCATACTGTTTATACTGCCATGCACATACTAAATTGCCATGCCTTTAAAATAGTGGGGCCAAACTGCTAAATTACCTAATTACCCCCCCCCGCCAGCTAATTGCTACGGTCGAGCCAAATTAGCCGCAAAAAGGAAGGAAAGCTCTCACAATGCCTGCTGACTGCTTTAAGGATGTGACAGTTAACCGACCACCCCCCCCCATCCCCTAGAGACTAATAATAAGCCATCGCTAGGGCGAAATTACATATTATATCCTTCTGCAAATCATCTTCTGCTTTTTGCTAACGTCACTGACTGCCTGTCTTTCTATTTTAGACCTCTTTATCTAAGCTCTGATTTGGCTCTTTTCTAGCCTCTACCTGTCTTCGCCCTCTTCTCTACCTGTCTTCGCCCTCTTCTCTACCTGTCTTCGCCCTCTTCTCTACCTGTCTTCGCCTTCTTCTCCACCTGTCTTCGCCTTCTTCTCTACGTGTCTTCGCCTTCTTCTCTACCTGTCTTCGCCCTCTTCTCTACCTGTCTTCGCCCTCTTCTCTACCTGTCTTCGCCCTCTTCTCTACCTGTCTTCGCCTTCTTCTCTACCTGTCTTCGCCCTCTTCTCTACCTGTCTTCGCCTTCTTCTCTACCTGTCTTCGCCCTCTTCTCTACCTGTCTTCGCCTTCTTCTCTACCTGTCTTTTCCTTCTTCTCTACCTGTCTTCGCCTTCTTCTCTACCTGTCTTCGCCTTCTTCTCTACCTGTCTTCGCCTTCTTCTCTACCTGTCTTCGCCCCCTTCTCTACCTGTCTTTTCCTTCTTCTCTACGTGTCTTCGCCTTCTTCTCTACGTGTCTTCGCCTTCTTCTCTACCTGTCTTCGCCCTCTTCTCTACCTGTCTTCGCCTTCTTCTCTACCTGTCTTCGCCTTCTTCTCTACCTGTCTTCGCCTTCTTCTCTACCTGTCTTCGCCTTCTTCTCTACCTGTCTTCGCCCCCTTCTCTACCTGTCTTTTCCTTCTTCTCTACCTGCCTTCGCCTTCTTTTCTACCTGTCTTCGCCTTCTTCTCTACCTGTCTTCGCCTTCTTCTCTACCTGTCTTCGCCCCCTTCTCTACCTGTCTTTTCCTTCTTCTCTACCTGTCTTCGCCTTCTTCTCTACCTGTCTTCGCCCCCTTCTCTACCTGTCTTTTCCTTCTTCTCTACCTGCCTTCGCCTTCTTTTCTACCAGTCTTCGCCTTCTTCTCTACCTGTCTTCGCCTTCTTCTCTACCTGTCTTCGCCTTCTTCTCTACCTGTCTTCGCCTTCTTCTCTACCTGTCTTCGCCCCCTTCTCTACCTGTCTTTTCCTTCTTCTCTACGTGTCTTCGCCTTCTTCTCTACGTGTCTTCGCCTTCTTCTCTACGTGTCTTCTCCCTCTTCTCTACCAGTCTTCGCCCTCTTCTCTACCGGTCTTTGCCCTCTTCTCTACCTGTCTTCGCCCTCTTCTCTACCTGTCTTCGCCCTCTTCTCTACCGGTCTTCGCCCTCTTCTCTACGTGTCTTCGCCTTCTTCTCTACGTGTCTTCGCCTTCTTCTCTACCTGTCTTCGCCTTCTTCTCTACCTGCAGGCACGCACGCATAGACACGCTCACACGGGTGCACAGCGGCTCCTGACTTTCTAATCGTCCGGCATGTACACTTTCTGTGCCATGGGGGTTCACCCAAGGGTGTGCGTGTGAATCGCACGACAACCCACTTGGTCGATTTTCGAGTGCACCGAAATCCCAGTGCACCCAAAGGGTCACCCACCGACCATGCGTTCTTTTATCAAATTGTCCATACGAAAATTAAATCATAAATTGTTAATGACAACCTTCACATGCCTCTCTTCCACGTAGCTATATATTTTTTATCTTCACCGGGTTATAGCTTTAGCCGCAAACGGTACGCCATTTAAATCGAATCTACTAATCAAATCATATCGAGCTCTCGTTGACTGCCAAACCCCGTTCAAAATTACCGATTAAGCTGTCAAGAATGACTTCAAACACACGCGAGGCTAGCTACACAGCTCACCCTCTACCCTCCATGCCCTCCCCCCAGGGGTAACCCAGCCAGGAGACATGCTGTCTACTTCTCCCTTCCTGTGACTGACCCACGTCTTGGCCTGGCAGAAAAATCCCCGCGTCTCTCCGCGGGCAATTGAAGATAAAAGGGCATTTTGGTAATCGCACTAAGCATACAAGAATGATATTTCTTGCATGTTGCCTCAACTACTAAAACTACATGTTAGCTACGGCCGCTTTTGAGACGCCAAATGGCTGGATGTGAAATACAGAATTAGAAACGAGTTGATTGACTGATTGATCGATCGGATACACATAGGGAGAACAGGGCGCCCCGCCCAGAAAATTGATCCTTTGTCATTTTCAAATAATTTTGTCATTTTCTTTTGACCATCGCATGCATGTCAGTGTCGATTAGTGCTTATTTGATAAGAATAATTAATAATCTTTTTATTAGAGATTTGTCTCCTAGGACAATTCTTTGACGGGGAAAAATACTTTTGCAAATTCCAGATTGCAGATCCCAGATTGCAGATCCCAGATTGCAGATCCCAGATTGCAGATCCCAGATTGCAGATCCCAGATTGCAGATCCCAGATTGCAGATCCCAGATTGCAGATCCCAGATTGCAGATCCCAGATTGCAGATCCCAGATTGCAGATCCCAGATTGCAGATCCCAGATTGCAGATCCCAGATTGCAGATCCCAGATTGCAGATCCCAGATTGCAGATCCCAGATTGCAGATCCCAGATTGCAGATCCCAGATTGCAGATCCCAGATTGCAGATCCCAGATTGCAGATCCCAGATTGCAGATCCCAGATTTTGTGCTTAAACTTCGAGCCTCATCTCAAAGAATCCCAAGAAGGCATGTCTGCCGGCAACCGCCTCCCCACTCACCAGCCAGTTTATTCCCAACTCTTTCCAGCAGGATCTTCCGGTACAGCTCGTCCGTAATGTTCAGCTTCAAGTCTTCATCAATTTGAGAATCCAGCGTCATTGACTCGTACATGTAGGACATGTTTTGCTTGAAATTGAATTCAAAGACTTTCTCTACGAACTGGCATTGGAACAGGTCTAGGAAGTAGCTGGGTCTGCCGTCAGTAGCCACGACACTTTTTCGTCGATTGATGAAGAATAGCCGCTTCCAGCCTCCCAGGTTGGTCATGACTGACTGCATCGTGTCGAAGATGCCTTTGCCCGTGGTGCCAACCCTGATCAAGTCGTACCTGTCGAGGCTGCCAGACAGGGCACCGGTGGAGATGAAAGTGTCGATGCTGTGCTTGTAGTACAGAAACACATTGTTGATGGAATATGAGCACAGCAAGCCAGTGATGAGGCGCGGCTGCACTCCAGTTGAGGACTCGTGCTGCTTGCACTTCAGGGCCATCAGCTCCCTGATTGAAGCCACGTGTTCGCAAGGGAAGTCCTCCGGCTGCTTGACCAGCTGGATTGAGTGGCCGAGAGCTTGAAGAACAGCGGGATGCTGCATTGCAACATCGAATGTAGCCTGCAGCAGTTCGAGCGGACTGACCACTTGGTGACCAACTGAGTTGTACTTTGTCGCCAACAGCAGGACCGTGATGTTTTTCTTTGTTGAAGCGGTGACAGCGGCGGACAGACACAGGCACAAAAGCAAGATTGCTGCGGCGCTTTTAGAAGCAAGCATTGCGCTTAGCGATACTGTCTGTAGTTTTTGAATTTCTTAGATGCTTTCGGGAGACAACTACCAGCCGTATGCAGCATTATACACGACAGAAGTGTTTCAGCCTATTGATAACGTGTTTCGCTGCATTTTATGGAGTTGGTAAGAGAGAAGAGGAGAGAGGAGGCAGAGGCAGAGGCAGAGGCGCTGACTGATTGGCTGTGGTTGGTGTTGCTGGCAAGAAGAGAGAAAGAGAATCGTGGGAATGGCGCGGGTCTCCTTGGGGTTGGGAAACGCCCTTAAGCCATGGCTTTGGTTGGTTTGAACTGATTTCTTTAAACAAATTTTGTCTCATTTTAAAACAGATTAAAAATGATCTTAATATGGCGCCCACCGAGAGACAGGGGCGCCCAACAAGAGACAGGGGCGCCCAACAAGAGACAGGGGCGCCCAACAAGAGACAGGGGCGCCCAACAAGAGACAGGGGCGCCCAACAAGAGACAGGGGCGCCCAACAAGAGACAGGGGCGCCCAACAAGAGACAGGGGCGCCCAACAAGAGACAGGGGCGCCCAACAAGAGACAGGGGCGCCCAACAAGAGACAGGGGCGCCCAACAAGAGACAGGGGCGCCCAACAAGAGACAGGGGCGCCCAACAAGAGACAGGGGCGCCCAACAAGAGAGTAGAGACAGGGACGCCCAACAAGAGACAGGGGCGCCCAACAAGAGACAGGGGCGCCCAACAAGAGACAGGGGCGCCCAACAAGAGACAGGAGCGCCCAACAAGAAACAGGGGCGCCCAACAAGAGACAGAGGCGCCCAACAAGAGACAGGGGCGCCCAACAAGAGACAGGGGCGCCCAACAAGAAACAGGGGCGCCCAACAAGAGACAGGGGCGCCCAACAAGAGACAGGGGCGCCCAACAAGAGACAGGGGCGCCCAACAAGAGACAGGGACGCCCAACAAGAGACAGGGGCGCCCAACAAGAGACAGGGGCGCCCAACAAGAGACAGGGACGCCCAACAAGAGACAGGGGCGCCCAACAAGAGACAGGGGCGCCCAACAAGAGACAGGGGCGCCCAACAAGAGACAGGGGGCCCAACAAGAGAGTAGAGACAGGGACGCCCAACAAGAGACAGGGACGCCCAATAAGAGACAGGGGCGCCCAACAAGAGACAGGGGCGCCCAACAAGAGACAGGGGCGCCCAACAAGAGACAGGGGCGCCCAACAAGAGACAGGGGCGCCCACCAAGAGACAGGGGCGCAAACTAAGAGACAGGGGTGCTAACCAAAAGATAAGGGCGCCAACTAAGAGACAGGGGCGCCAACCAAAAGATAGGGGCGCCAACTAAGAGACAGGGGTGCCAACCAAAAGATAAGGGCGCCAACTAAGAGACAGTGGTGCCAACTAAGAGACAGGGGCGCCAACTAAGAGACAGGGGCGCCAACCAAAAGATAAGGGCGCCAACTAAGAGACAGTGGCGCCCACTAAGAGACAGTGGTGCCAACTAAGAGACAGGGGCACCTTTCATAAAGACAGAGGCGCCTAACAAGAGACAGGGGTGCCCAAGAAAAGGTAGAGGCACCCAACAAGGTCATAAAACTGCATTAAAGACCCATTTCATGAGTCGGGGGCACCTCATCGGGAGACAATTTGAATTAATTAATTTGTCAAAATGAATCGCTAATGCTGCAATTAAATAAGAGTTTTAAATAAAACCAACAGTATAGAACGACCCAAAGGTCACAAATAAAATGGTGTTTTAACTTAAATAGGGCAACTAGTAGTGTCCTAATGGGGCCTCTAATAGCGCCCTAATAGCGCCCTAATAGCGCACCTAATAGCGCCGTAATTGTGCCAATAATAGAATCCCTAATAGTGCACCTAAAAGCTCTCTATGGTTTCCCTAATAGCGACCCTAATAGTCCCATAATAGCGCCTTAATGGTGCCCAAAAGCTACCTAATAGCAACCCAATAGCGTCCTAATAGCGCTCCTAATAGCACCCTAATAGCGTCTCTAATAGTGCCCCTAATAGCACTCTAATAGTGCCCATAATAGCATCCCTAATAGTGCATCTAAAAGCTCTCTATGTTTTCCCTAATAGCGACCCTAATAGTCCCATAATAGCGCCTTAATGCTGCCCAAAAGCTACCTAATAGCACCCTAATAGCGCCCTAATAGCGCCCTAATAGCACACCTAATAGCGCCGTAATTGTGCCTATAATAGCATCCCTAATAGTGCACCTAAAAGCTCTCTATGGTTTCCCTAATAGCGACCCTAATAGTCCCATAATAGCACTAGCTACTTGCTGTCTCGTGGATGCTTGCTCTCGAGGGGGGATACTTGCTATTTGGGAGAGGGGGTACTGGCTACATGCATGGGATTCTTTCGATCCAGGGATGCTTGCTATTCAGGGATTCTTGCTATCTGCAGGATGCTTGCTATTTAGGGATTCTTGCTATCTGCAGGATGCTTGCTATCTGGGTGGATGCTTCTATAATATCTGGGGGGTGCTTGCTATCTGCAGAATGCTTCTATAATATCTGGGGGGTGCTTGCTATCTGGGTGGATGCTTCTATAATATCTGGGGGGTGCTTGCTAATCTGCAGATGCTTGCTATCTGTGGTGATTCTTGCTATGAGCATTAGAGGATGCTTGCTATCTGCGATTGTTCACTTTTGGAGGGGGTTGCTTGCTGTCTTGGGAATATTTTCTATTTAGGGAAACGATATTTTGTTGACTGTTTGTTAATTTTAGAGAAAAAGTGATTTTTTAATTTTGCAAACATCTTAGTCCGTGACAATTTTACACGAATAAGGTGATTTTTAAAATGTGAAGAAGGAATTGGTGTTTAAGAAAATGTGTTTTTTTATTGTTTTCCATGAACTATTTTTGCTCCTTTCTTATTGGGCGCCCCGAAGGGGGGCCGCACTAGATTGCTAGTAGCGTCCTAATAGCGCTCCTAATAGCACCCTAATAGCGTCTCTAATAGTGCACCTAATAGCGCCATAATAGCATCCCTAATAATGCACCTAATAGCGCCCCAAATAAGCTCGCAGCAACCTAATAGAGCCCAGCTTTTATCCAGAAAAGTATTAGGTCTCAGGAAATAACCATCCGCACAGAAGACAGGCAGACAGAAGAGATGGCGACAGGAACAAGAAGCTGTTGTGTTTTTTTGCCGCCTCAGCCAGGCAGGTAGACAGGCATGAAATGAAATTCAAAAATCGTGACGCGGAATGATTATTTTCATAATTATCAAGCCAGCCGAAATTCGGCATGCTGTACTGGAAGCATTTCACTTTAGCATGCATTGCACTGAGCATTCCCCAGAGTCCTCAGAGCAATGCCAGTTGCTGGGGCAGTGCAGCGCAGCGCCCATACTTGAGTCAACAAGCCAGGAGCTTAAACTGCAGCTTATTCATTAAAAAAGGTGCGGGGGCAGCAATGACTGGCTTGTTTGCTAAGCGCTGCAAAATCTCGCTGAGGCAGACAGACTAAGCGGGCAGACATTCAGAAGGCCGCTGCTTTTTTCGGCTGGGGTCCGACAAGCGGAATTGTAAAATTCTCAATAATGCCTCAACAATGCTTTCAAAATTTTTAACTTAGCAATACCCCTTAATAGATTTATGCTACTATTTGCTTTTCAGTTACTGTAAGTAGTGTTTTTTAGCCAGACGAAAAGCATAAAAAATCGTTAAAAAATTTTCCCCAATCAAATTCGATTTGCAATTTGTCT
Organism: Macrostomum lignano; assembly: GCA_002269645.1. NCBI lineage: Eukaryota > Metazoa > Platyhelminthes > Macrostomidae > Macrostomum > Macrostomum lignano. The sequence continues at coordinate 390,072 of NIVC01000102.1, forward strand.
ACTGTTTAGAAGTAGGATAATTAGCATATTTATCATAAGATTATGTGTGGAAGATTTGCTAAATTGCATCTACAGGAAGCCTCCGAATTCACAAGTGCATGCGTGTAATGTTTTATACGTTCAATTCATGGTCCTACTCATTAAAAATCGGCTACCTGTTAGATATTGTACACCCGTAAGATACTGTACGGTACATCCGTTAGATATTGTATATCCGTTAGATACTGTAGATGTGTTAGATACGGTAGATCTGTTAGATACTGAAGAGCTGTTAGATACTGTAGAACTGTTGGATATTGTAGATATGTTAGATATTGTGGATGTGTTAGATACAGTAGATTTGTTAGATACAGTAGATGTGTTAAATATTGTAGAACTGTTCGACACACCGCAAAATCCTGTTAGACACACTGGAAACCCTGTTAGACACTGTACACCCTGTTAGACACACTGTAAACCCTTTTAGACACACTGTAAACCCTGTTAGATACTGTACACCCTGTTGGACACACTGTAAACCCTGTTAGACACACTGGAAACCCTGTTAGACACACTGTAAACCCTGTTAGACACGCTTTAAACCCCGTTAGATACACTTTAAAATACTGTTAGACACACTGGAAACCCTGTTAGATACACTTTAAAAAGCTGTTAAACACACTGTACACCCCGTTAGACACACTGTAAACCCTGTTAGATACACCGTAAACTCAGTTAGACACACTGTAAACCCTGTTAGATACACTTTAAAAAGCTGTTAGACGCACTGGAAACTCTGTTAGACACACTGTACACCCTGTTAGACACACTGTAAAACCTGTTAGACACACTGTAAACCCTGTTAGACACACTGTACACCCTGTTAGACACACTGTAAAACCTGTTAGACACACTGTAAACCCTGTTAGACACACTGTACACCCTGTTAGACACACTGTAAAACCTGTTAGACACACTGTAAACCCTGTTAGACACACTGTACACTCACAGGCCTTCCCAGTGCCAACTTTCCTGGTCAGCACATCCTCCCAGCTCAGCGAGCCAGCCAACTCGAACACGCAGTCGATGCCGTACAGGGCACCGGATATCCTGGTGCACCAGTTCATGAGCGCCTGGCCCAAGCCTCTCAAACTGGGGATGTCATCTGACGGCTGGTAGGCCACCTCTCTGAACACAAAGGTCACCCGCCGCCAGCTGTTGTCCCTCATGAACACTCGAATGATGTCTGGCAGCACCTCCATTCGAAACGGGGTCACCCGGATCATTCTGGTGCCCTGTCTGTCGTGAAAGACGTCTCGCACGGCTCCCGGCGTGACTTCCGGTATCCGATTGTGAAATGTGAACGGGATGAACTGCGTGATTGCGTAATCAGTCACCGGTCCGAAAAATGCGTGAATGCAGAGCTGCCTGCGGATGGGAGAATTTGGGATTGATGTTTTTGTTTTTAGCTAATTCACCTTTTCGGATTCTGAAATCGGTAGATGTTTGAGATTCTGAAAATTCAGGATTCTGAGATATTCGGGATTCTGAGAAATTCGGGTTTCTGAGAAATTCGGGATTCTGAGAAATTCGGGATTCTGAGAAATTCGGGGTTCTGAGAAATTCGGGATTCTGAGAAATTCAGGATACTGAGAAATTCGGGATTCAGAGAAATTTGGGATTAAGAAAAATTCGGGATTCTGAGAAATTCGGGATTCTGAGAAATTCGGGATTCTGAGAAATTCGGGATTCTGGGAAATTCGGGATTCTGAGAAATTCGGGATTCTGAGAAATTCGGGATTCTGAGAAATTCGGGATTCTGAGAAATTCGGGATTCTGGGAAATTCGGGATTCCGAGAAATTCGGGATTCTGAGAAATTCGGGATTCTGAGAAGTTCGGGATTCTTGCGGGATTCGAGCATCTTTGACGTAAAAATGTCAGCGGACAGCGGAGAACCGGGGAAAATGTCCCAATCTCTTATGTTGGCAACAAAAGATATGCTCAACTCTGTAGGGAATTCAGATATAAAAATGCACGATGTGGCTACAGCCGAGGCCTACGTGATGTTTGGGACAAAAGAGAAGCAAGGGATGTTGACCGGTTCCTGGGGGATTTTCTTTAGCAAAAAACCATGATGTTTCTCGATGAAAAGCCATGCAGGATGCTCCCTCCGGGGGGGGAGGGGCTGCATGGCCCTCAGGGTTCTCCGCATGCAGCATCGTTGCTGCCCCACCCACCCACCCCCCCCCCTACTCAAATTCTCTCGGTTCCAGGAAACAGAAAAATCCACTGGCAAACACGGGGTTGAAAACGCCGAGTATTCTTCTAGCAGTGGCGCCTCTGCCTTCTTGAATTGATTAGATCCGTTAAATCTACTTGAATTTGATAACGACAAATCAAATCTTCTATTTTGGTGCCAATTTAAACTGCTATAGTTGGCACTCAATTAAACAAATTTTTGACGCCAAATTAAATAATATTTGGGCTCGTAATTTTACCGTAAGTTAAACAAATGTTTTGGCGCCAAAATAAATTTAATATTTTGGGGTTTAATTTATACCTAGTAATAGTTATAGGTAATATACCTAGAAATACCTAGTGAAAAAGCACCTCAAGATACACAGAGAAAGAGAACTTAGCCAAAAGCTAGAGAATCAGCAACATATTAAACTCTACAAAAACGCCTATCTCTACAAAAAAATCTGCAGGCCCGACCTTTCAGATTTCTTTCCATGTACATTTAGAAACAAAAAATTCTTAACAACCCTCCTAAAACTGAAATGCGAGATTACACCCAACTTTTTTTCTCAAGAACCATGTAAAATGTGTGGAGCGCGAAATGGTTCTGACATTCTACACTACTTGACCGAATGTCCACAAACTGAAGAGATCAGGAAAAAATACTTCTGTCAATACCTCTTAAATAGCAATCAAATACACAAGATAGGATATGCTACAAATGAAAAGAGTCAGAAAAGAACTCACTGGTGTACCTAAAATATATAAAGTCATGAATAGCTAAAACAGTTAAACAAACTGAATCAGATACATTAGCAGTGTAACAAATCCACTTTTCAGTTGTTTATTCATTTACTGTCTTTTTTAATTTCCAATAATTAAATCGTCGTTATTCGTTAAACGTAAAGTTCTTTCGAAGTATTGTTTATGTTCGTTTTTCACGCTTTGAAATATCACGCGCTTTCAAAAATACTACATCTTTTTTTTACAAACTCGCTTACCAAAGTAATCTCGCAATTAAAGCTATACCTCGTAATTTGTACTCATTTTTGTATTAATATTTATACTCGTAGTTAGTTGTTAGTCGTCACTTTTCGTTCAAAAATACCGTAAAAATTCTGGCGCGCTTTCAAATACTTTATCTTTTACAATAACTCGGCAAATCGTCGTCAAATCGTCTTTATAAACTCCTATTGCGAAAATTTTTCCAAATACATAGCTCTATAATATATTGGCCAAACAGGCTAATTGCCTGAGCCAAATTCTCTTACTTACTACTACTTAATTTAACCTTAAGTTAAACTAATATTTTTGGCGCCAAATTCAAAATATTTGGCCCTTAATCTACCCGTAATATTTTGGCGCCGAATTAAAATAATAGTTTTATTTTGCTATTTTGTCGCCAAATAATTTAGGATTATTTTTGCGTTAAATTAAAATTCACTCTATTTTCACATATTTTCCCGAAAAGAGCTGACCGGCCCAGCACTGGCACGTCTGAACTCGAAAAAAAGTAAAATTAGTAAAACCGACCAGCTCTGGCGGCATTCCGTGACCAGTTAAAAACTGAGGGCAAAAGTGAAGAGCGAAAATAATTGAGAAGATCAGAGAGGGCCGGAAGTTGAAATTCAGAGTAGCACCGAGTTGGACAGGAAGTGAAGATTTGGTTATAAAGTAGCTGATAAACTATTCCGATTTTTACTGCTTAGACAGTTTTTGAGTCTGAATTGAAAACCAGAGAAAAGAAGTCAGAAAAGAGGTTTCCAAGCTGAGTGGACTGACTTTTGTGTGTTTCACAAAAATGGGTTTCGGTCTCCCTTTCTCCTTCAATCTTAATCCACTTATTCCAACTCTCACTATCCCCTCTCTCCCTCTCTCCCTTCTCTCCCTCCTCTATCTCCCTTCTTTCCCTATCTCCCTTCTTTCCCTATCTCCCTTCTCTCCCTATCTCCCTTCTCTCCCTATCTCCCTTCTCTCCCCTATCTCCCTTCTCTCCCTATCTCCCTTCTCTCCCTATCCCCCTTCTCTCCTCTCTCCCTTCTCTCCCTCCTCTATCTCCCTTCTTTCCCTATCTCCCTTCTCTCCCTATCTCCCTTCTCTCCCTATCCCCCTTCTCTCCTCTCTCCCTTCTCTCCCTCCTCTATCTCCCTTCTTTCCCTA
>NIVC01000102.1:399449-629449 GCA_002269645.1 Macrostomum lignano
ATGCAGACACATAGACATACAGACACAGTGACACACAGACATGCAGACACATTGACATGTATACACATAAACATACAGACACAGTGACACACAGACATGCAGACACATAGACATACAGACATAGACATGCAGACACAGACATGCAGACACATAGACATACAGACACACAGACATGCAGACACAGACATGCAGACACACAGACATGCAGACACACAGACATGCAGACACATAGACATACAGACATAGACATGCAGACACAGACATGCAGACACATAGACATACAGACACAGTGACACACAGACATGCAGACACATTGACATGTATACACATAAACATACAGACACAGTGACACACAGACATGCAGACACATAGACATACAGACATATGAATGCAGACACAGACATGCAGACACATAGACATACAGACATAGACATGCAGACACAGACATGCAGACACATATGGACATACAGACATAGACATGCAGACACAGACATGCAGACACATAGACATACAGACACACAGACATGCAGACACAGACATGCAGACACACAGCCATGCAGACACACAGACATGCAGACACATAGACATACAGACATAGACATGCAGACACAGACATGCAGACACATAGACATACAGACACAGTGACACACAGACATGCAGACACATTGACATGTATACACATAAACATACAGACACAGTGACACACAGACATGCAGACACATAGACATACAGACATAGACATGCAGACACAGACATGCAGACACATAGACATAAAGACATAAGCATGCAGACACAGACATGCAGACACATAGACATACAGACATAGACATGCAGACACAGACATGCAGACACATAGACATACAGACATAGACATGCAGACACAGACATGCAGACACATAGACATACAGACATAGACATACAGACATAGACATGCAGACACAGACATGCAGACACATAGACATACAGACACATATATGCAAACACTGGCAAAATAATGATTTCCCTATTTAATCTAATTGATTGAATTCTACAAATCCGATGAATTACAAATTAAGAGCAAAGATTTCAGAACAGGGAAAGGAATCGAGCCGCTCACATGCCGCCCCCCAGGAGAAGACTAGAGCTGAGACTGGCCCCTAAGCGCCGATACAATCTCCTCAGAATGATAATTAGAATTAGGGAGAGAAAGAGGATCCCCGCCTGCCCCCAAGCTCAGATCGAAACCTGAGAAGGATTGGAGGGGAGATGATGGGGAGCTGTTATCCCAACCGGCATCGGGGCAATCAATCACCGCGTTGCAGTTTCAAGATCGATTCCCCTAACCCCCCCTCGCCTTCCATGCGGGATTTCTAGGCCGGAAATGAGCTTTGATACCCCTCAAAAACTGCTGCTGCTGCTGCAACTCAGATCTGTAAACTCTGGGACATCGGCAGGCAGCAAGTATATCTTGTGTGTCGCCTCTCAAACCCCAGGGCGATTTTCAAATACCAATAGAATTCGAAAATGAGGCCTGTCAAGATGACTAATGTCATATATGGTTCTCTTCTTCTCAACTCAGTTCTTAGAAGTTTATGATTCTTATTCTAGGATGAGATGGGGGTGAGATTGGGTAAGATTGGGGTGAGTTTGAGGATGAGATAAGGGTGAGATAGGAGATGAGATTGTGGTGAGATTGGAGATGAAGTCGGGGTGAGAATTGAGGATAAGATCAGGTTGAGAATTAGGAATGAGATCGGACTAAGATTGAAGATGATTTTGGGGTGAGATTGGAGATTAAATTGGGGTGAGTTTAAGAATGAGATCAGGTTGAGTATTTTGGGATGAGATCGGGTGAGATTATAGATTTAATTGGGGTGAGATAGGAGATGAGATTGGGGTGAGTTTGAAGATGAGATCGGACTGAGATTAAAGACGAGATTGGAGATGAGATAGGAGATGAGACTATGGATGAGACAGAAGTGAGATAAGTGATGAGATTAATGAGATCAGTTTGAGATTAAAATGAAATTTATCATGATTAATCAAGATGTACATGAGGTGAGGAATCAATTTTGGAGTAAAAATCCATTTGGTGTCAAGAATTGCAGGTAAGAAAATCAGCAGAGGCTCTCACCCAGCAGACAGGTTGTAAAAGTAAGGATTCATATAGTAGTTTAGATAGTAGGGGTCCACAGTGCTCATCTTGGGCCTGCCGTTCTCCCTAGCCGGCTGACCTCGCACAGTGTTGAACCACTTGATGTCCTCGTAGAGAACCACATTGGAGACCCTGTTCAGCAGGTGATGGTAGCGATCGCTCTGTTGAATGGTTTTCCAAGCCAGGTTGTAGGCTGGCACCAGAGTGGGAGCGCTCAGGTAGTACGCGGTGGACCGGGGCACAACCAGGTACACGCTCAGCTGCCTGGTACAGTCCATGGCTTCGGCTGCTTCAGTCAGCAGCTGTTGCTTTGGAAACAACGGTAGTGCGAGTGCTACTAGAAGCAGTGACAGTTTCTGCATGACTTCTGTTTTACAAATTTCATAAGGGAATAAGCATTAGTGGAATGCGTATTGGGAAGCCATCGTTTAAATGTCTGAATGCAGTCTTGGTGTGAGGAGAGGAGAGCGTTGGAGTTCAGTGGCCAATGAGATAGCTGCAACACGAGGGTAGCAGATCCAGATTGCTGATTGGCCACAGAAATGATATCAAAGTGAACCAGATGAGATCATAGAAACTGACACGAGATCATAGTGACCCAGATGAGATCATAGAAACTGACACGAGATCATAGTGACCCAGATGAGATCATAGAAACTGACACGAGATCATAGTGACCCAGATGAGATCATAGAAACTGACACGAGATCATAGTGACCCAGATGAGATCATAGAAACTGACACGAGATCATAGTGACCCAGATGAGATCATAGAAACTGATACGAGATCATAGTGACCCAGATGAGATCATAGTGACCTAGATGAGATCATAGAAACTGACACGAAATCATAGTGACCCAGATGAGATCATAGTGACCTAGATGAGATCATAGAAACTGACACGAGATCATAGTGACCCAGATGAGATCATAGTGACCTAGATGAGATCATAGAAACTGACACGAAATCATAGTGACCCAGATGAGATCATAGTGACCCAGATGAGATCATAGAAACTGACACGAGATCATAGTGACCCAGATAAGATCATAGAAACTGACACGAGATCATAGTGACCCAGATGAGATCATAGAAACTGACACGAGATCATAGTGACCCAGATGAGATCATAGAAACTGACACAAGATCATAGTGACCTAGATGAGATCATAGAAACTGATACGAGATCATAGTGACCCAGATGAGATCATAGTGACCTAGATGAGATCATAGAAACTGACACGAAATCATAGTGACCCAGATGAGATCATAGTGACCTAGATGAGATCATAGAAACTGACACGAGATCATAGTGACCCAGATGAGATCATAGAAACTGACACGAGATCATAGTGACCCAGATAAGATCATAGAAACTGACACGAGATCATAGTGACCCAGATGAGATCATAGAAACTGACACAAGATCATAGTGACCCAGATGAGATCATAGAAACTGACACGAGGTCATAGTGACCCAGATGAGATCATAGAAACTGACACGAGATCATATAGTGACCCGGATGAGATCATAGAAACTGACACGAGGTCATAGTGACCCAGATGAGATCGTAGAAACTGACACGAGATCATAGTGACCCGGATGAGATCATAGAAACTGACACGAGGTCATAGTGACCCAGATGAGATCATAGAAACTGACACGAGATCATATAGTGACCCGGATGAGATCATAGAAACTGACACGAGGTCATAGTGACCCGGATGAGATCATAGTGACCCAGATGAGATCACAGAAACTGACACGAGGTCATAGTGACCCAGATGAGATCATAGTGACCCAGATGAGATCACAGAAACTGACACGAGATCATATAGTGACCCAGATGAGATCATAGAAACTGACACGAGATCATAGTGACCCAGATGAGATCGTAGAAACTGACACGAGGTCATAGTGACCCAGATGAGATCATAGAAACTGACACGAGGTCATAGTGACCCAGATGAGATCATAGAAACTGACACAAGATCATAGTGACCCAGATGAGATCATAGAAACTGGCACGAGATCATAGTGACCCAGATGAGATCATAGAAACTGACACAAGATCATAGTGACCCAGATGAGATCATAGAAACTGGCACGAGATCATAGTGACCTATATGAGACCATAGAAACCGACACGAGTCGATCATAGAGAATCATACGAGATCAAAATGACCCAAGTGAGATCATAGACTCAAACAAGATCAGAATGACCCAAATGAGATCATAGACTCAAACAAGATCAGAATGACCTAAATGTGATCATAGACTCACATGAGATCAGAATGAGCCAAATGAGATCATAGACTCAAACAAGATCAGAATGATCCAAATGAGATCATAGACTCACATGAGATCAGAATGACCCAAATGAGATCATAGACTCAAACAAGATCAGAATGACCCAAATGAGATCATAGACTCACATGAGATCAGAATGACACAAATTAGATCATAGAGACTCACATGAGATCAGAATGACACAAATTAGATCATAGAGACTCACATGAGATCAGAATGACCCAGATGAGATCATCATAGACTCACATGAGATCAGAATGACCCAGATGAGATCTCATCTCACTCGCATCTCCATCCTCTTGCCCTAAGGAGTAACCTACATGCATAGGAAACCCAATTTCCCTTCATTTCTTAGACTGCACTCAGTGGGCACTATAATTTCCCATAAATTTATGCCAGTCTGCTAGCTAAGACTGCGTAATAGCAGAAGAATATGCGCACCAATGTATCATCATGGCAGTCTTATTACTTACTGGCTTAAGACTCGCAGAGGCGCACAAAAGCTGTGATGAATTGCAATCGCCCAGAAAGGCAGTCAACAATATGCTACTGATGAAGAGATTTCTTCACCAATTTCAATCGGTCCGAACGCGGCGAAACGCTTTGCGAAATTAAGACATTTACGTGACTTGCTGGCAGCTCAAAGTGAGCGATATCTCAGATTAAATTGAATGCAGAATCGAAGGACTCTTGAATTCAGACTTTCAGCTTCTTTCATCTTATAGAGAGGCAAGTTTTTTATGCACAAAATAGATTGATTTTTATATAGTGCTGCTACTCCCACACATTGGTCCTTCATCTTAGCATTCTTCTCCCAAAATGTGTCCTTTATCCCTTTCATCCCAGTCTCCCAACCGCGTCCTTTATCCCTTTCATCCCAGTCTCCCAACCGCGTCCTTCATCTTTTTCATCCCAGTCTCCAAACCGCGTCCTTTATCCCTTTCATCCCAGTCTCCCAACCGCGTCCTTCATCTTTTTCATCCCAGTCTCCAAACCGTGTCCTTTATCCCTTTCATCCCAGTCTCCCAACCGCGTCCTTCATCTTTTTCATCCCAGTCTCCAAACCGTGTCCTTTATCCCTTTCATCCCAGTCTCCCAACCGCGTCCTTCATCTTTTTCATCCCAGTCTCCCAACTGTGTCCTTCGTCCCAGTCTCCCAACTTTGTCCTTCATCCAGGTCTCCGAACTTTGTCCTTCATCCCAGTCTCCGAACTTTGTCCTTCACCCCAGTCTCTGAACTTTGTCCTTCACCCCAGTCTCCCAACTGTGTTTTTCATCCCAGTCTCCGAACTTTGTCCTTCATCCCAGTCTCCGAACTTTGTTTTTCATCCCAGTCTCCGAACTTTGTCTTTTATCCCAGTCTCCGAACTTTGTCCTTCATCCCAGTCTCCGAACTTTGTTTTTCATCCCAGTCTCCGAACTGTCTTTTATCCCAGTCTCCGAACTTTGTCCTTCATCCCAGTCTCCCAACTGTGTTTTTCATCCCAGTCTCCGAACTTTGTCCTTCATCCCAGTCTCCCAACTGTGTTTTTCATCCCAGTCTCCCAACTGTGTCCTTCATCTCCTTCATCCTAGTCTCTCAACTGTGTCCTTTATCTCCTTCATCCCAGTCTCCCAACTGTGTTTTTCATCCCAGTCTCCGAACTTTATCCTTCATCCCAGTCTCCCAACTGTGTCCTTCATCTCCTTCATCCTAGTCTCTCAACTGTGTCCTTTATCTCCTTCATTCCAGTCTCTCAAAAACGCCCTTCATCAACTAAAAACGAAGCGGAGTTATTAAAGACAATAAACTGCATTTTACACGGGCAAGTGACAGCTAATAAATAAAACAATTCAACAACAAATTAGTCGTGTTTGAACCAATTTATTCAACGAGATGAGTAGAAATATATAGTTTATTATCAAATTTACAATAATTATAAAGTTTCACATCATAACTTAGGCTTTATTAAACTACATTTAGCTTGCATATATCCAACAAATCAATCTGTCTGCAATCAAGCCAGTCTAAATTATTTGATTGATAGAACAAACTTATATTATGCGGATACAATAGCATGAAATAGTATAGATACTACTATTGATCACAAGCTAGTCAGTAGCAATTAGCGGATAGATGCAGCCAAGTATATATATGTATAAACTTATATCATAATCAGATTTGAAAATTTCGACAAGGAAAACTATGAATAAAGAACACACGGAGACAAAAAATGTTTATTTGTTATAACTGAATCATATTATATAATAATTCTTTTAAAATTCTGTACAACACAGAAGAGATGACGAACAAAAGAAAAGAGAAGAAATTATGCAAGTTTTTGAGAGTCCAAAAATATAGAATATTGACAGTTTTTCAATTTTTATTCGTAATCAAAACGGTAGGTAGCAACAGATACGATTAGCTAGACAGGGCAATTCAATCGGCAGTTCAAATCTCTGGATAAATATTTATATTATAGACTTAAGATTAAGAAAAAATCAACATCGCATAATCGACTTTTAATCTGTGATTTTTCTTCTTTTGCTTAATAATAACGCAAAAATTGGTTAACAATGCATGCAACAGAGACGGCTTGTGCAATACAATATTGGGCACTGTTCTGCTTTGGTAGCAAGGGGGTGGAAAGTTGATTTACTTGCAGATTATTTAATAAATTAAAAATGTTCACGGTTCTGCTTTTAATAAGCTTAGGGGTGACCGTGAAGGGAGCTCAGTCTCCCAGCTGTGTCCTTCATCCCAGTCTCCCAACTGTGTCCTTCATCCCAGTCTCCTAATTGTGTCCTTCATCCCAGTCTCCTAATTGTGTCCTTCATCCCAGTCTCCCAGCTGTGTCCTTCATCCCAGTCTCCTAACTGTGTCCTTCATCCCAGTCTCCCAGCTGTGTCCTTCATCCCAGTCTCCTAACTGTGTCCTTCATCCCAGTCTCCCAGCTGTGTCCTTCATCCCAGTCTCCCAGCTGTGTCCTTCATCCCAGTCTCCTAATTGTGTCCTTCACCCCAGTCTCCCAGCTGTGTCCTTCATCCCAGTCTCCTAACTGTGTCCTTCATCCCAGTCTCCTAACCGTGTCCTTCATCTCCTTCATCCCAGTCTCCCAACTGTGTCCCTGAAGCGATCATGGAGGGGGGATTGAGAGGCGGATTAAGAAATAAAGTTAGCTTAGAATATTTATTGAGAGGTTTTAGAGACAATTTAAATAGTTTTTTTTCTAAAAATAACAATAATTATTAATCCCCATACTGAAAATTGACTCCAAGCGGTTAAAAACAGTAGCAACAGTAGTTAAGAACAGAACATTACAGCATGTTAATATAATATATAATAAATATGTTCGTAAAAATGAAAGAGAAACACATGCTTACTACTATGTTAAATATTTCATAACAGGCTCGGGTGCGCCCCAGATCAGCTGGGCTTACAGATCGACAGAGGCTCACTTGCAGCAGCCGCCGCCTCTGGAGCCAGCCTCGCCTCCGGCTGCCGCACCGCCGCCTTGCAGCCGCTGGCCGCCGCCGCCGCCAGCGCCGCCGGCTCCCATGCCGACATCGCCAAGCTGAGTGAGCCGCTTAGCAACAGACAAGAACAAATCGTTAACATTCATAGCAGTCTTGGCGCTGGCCTCCATAAAGATCAAGCCTTTGTCGTCTGCAAACTGCTGGGCCTCATTGAGGTCAACCAGCCGCTGCTGCTGCAAGTCAACCTTGTTGCCAGCCAGAGCCACAACTTTCACCGCGGTGGCTTTTTCGTTTAGTTCGCGTATCCACGATTTGGCCCGCTGGAAGCTGTCGGCGCTGGTGATGTCGTACACTACAATGGCCGCCTGGGCGCCGCGGTAGTACATTGGCGCCAGAGAGTTGTAGCGCTCCTGATGGCGTGGTGTGAGAAAGGTAATACCTTAATCGGCTGATATTAGTAATTACCTTTGAAATACCCTGTGAACCCGATGAGAATGGTACATAGGGCCAAGAAGCGCAGGTAACACAGGTGAAACAGGAAAGAAGGGACTCTTATACGACTCAAAAATGACAAGATGTCCCGATGCACTACCAATTTGATTTGGAAACCGCATTGATTTAACTTGGCTGTGTGCACCCTGGCGCACTTTAAGCGAAATTGACACACAATCGGCGAGAGGCATAGCTGCCCATTCCGTCGACTCCCCTGAGCAGTCATACACACAGGCACACACTCAAACAGGAGTGTAACAGCGGCCCTAACTTTATTTATCATTAGGTATGTACACTTCACTGTGCCTTGGGTATAGGCCCTCTAAATAGCTTTATAAATGACACGCGCAGAGCCAAGCCGAGATTCCAATTTAGCCACGACAAAAAAAGGCTAAAAGGACTATGGTTGGAACTTGTTTGCTGCCCAAAAGCCACATTCTTCTGGAAATACTACGGGGTAGATTAAGGTTTACTTAAGGATCCAGATCCCAGATTGTAAGGTCATTTAATGACAGACCAGATAAGATAACAAATATAGGTCCCCATCACAAGACTACAATAGAATTGAGTGCATAAAAAGAACACAAAGTACTTTTTAAATAAATAATTCAACTAACCTGACCGGCAGTGTCCCAGATTTCAAATTTAACTGTAACATCGTCCACAACCACAGTCTGGGTTAGAAAAGCTGCGCCAATGGTGGACTCCTGGTATTCGTGAAACTGGCCCTTAACAAATCGAAGCACTAAAGACGATTTGCCAACAGCAGACTCGCCAAGTAGGACAAGCTTAAACTGGCATTGTCGGCCTGTCTGCATCTTGTGTTCTTTTAATCTTTGTTTATTTTTAAAAGAGCTCTCCAATCTAAGTAATGCTGGGATTGGTTACAAGCAATTCTACACTGATAGTTGATTATGTAGTGCCCTTAAATATTGATGAAATTATTGCATGCAACAGAGATAGACAATTAATGCATATTGTCAAAGTGAGAATATGTTGATAAATATTAAAGTATATAACAATGCTGATTATAGAAAATTTGGCATCTAACTGTTAGTATAAAAAATCTAATTTGCCTTTAAATAAAGGAAAAACCATCTTTTGTGGTTTAAACATTTTTTTCAATTTTGCTCACTACAATTTAAACTATAAATTATGTTACTATATATAACATAAATGATGAATAGTGAACTTCAAACTATTTTACTAAGAAATTAAAGCAGTCTATTCACTTTTTGTGGTTACTAAAACTCTAACAAGTTTCAAAGGGTCAAATTCCTATGAATTGACCTCTTCACACTATCAAGCTCAACTGGACTATGCTAGTTCTTGATTTAAATGTGTATAAATATAAGCACTCTAGGAGCCAAAAACCTTAAGACTTGGAGGGGTCCCAAAGAGACTAAAAAGGAAAAATAAATCACTGGCACTTCAACTCTAAGCAAAGATCATACTGTCTGATAAACATTGTTAGTCTTCATTTTTATTACCTTTTAAATTAGTTAAAGGCCTTCATATTTAAGAGATTGGATAGGATCTTTTGGACTTATTCTAATACCAGATAGGGGCACAAAAATTTAATATAGGCAGTTTTAAAGAAGATGCCTTTTTTGGAGGACCTGATTGCAAATTTGGTAACCTTATCAAGGCATATCAATGTTTGACCTTGGAGTTCAATGAATAAAATAAGGCTCTGACAAATGAAATTCTTGAATACAAAAGTTGCTCTTATGCAAGTGGCTAATTTCTAATTTAATTGCTAATTGCTCATTCTAATTGCTAATTTCAGACCTAGAGAATAGACCTATGTATATAGACAAGCAATAAATAAGTCTCTCTCTTTCTTATTCTACTAAACTTACATTGGATTAGTTTTATTCATTATTTTCTTTATAATGATATTTGATATTTCACTTTTTCAATTATGCTATGATTAAAATCAGGTATTTTTTCAAAGTCTACTATCGATAATACTAAAATTGCTAAGTGCTAGCTGTATACAAATACATGCCCTATAATATTTGCAAACACCACAGAACTATGGCCCCATGTTGAAAATTTCCACAAAGAAATGCTTTCTAGGTTAGAGTTGGTTAAATTTTTGTGCTAAAAATGAAAACTTGCTATTTCCATATATTTTTAAAAAGCCTTGTCAAATAATAAAAACATTTCCTAATTTTTGATATTTGACTTGAAAAGTCATTGGTCCATTATTCTACATGCATGTATAATGCCAATATAATTTTTATAACCATTGCCCTTATGAACATTGCCCTTTGATCTACCATCTTTTTAATTGGTTCCTATGACCTTTCCTTCTTTGTATATGCCATAATTTTCTAGCATTAATATATACTATAAAATTTGTTTTGAAAGTTTGCAATCAAACATGCATATATTTTTGGAGTTACTACTTTGTCTTGAAACTTTATACCATAGACAAATATTATACCCTAAATGTTTTAAAGCAAGAGTGCTTTTGTTTAAGCCAGGTATTTCCTTTTTGCAATGTTTTTAGTTACACACTTTTTTCACTATGCAAAATAACAAAGAAGAAAAGAAGTTTCTATGAAAGCCAAAGAAGCAACAAGTGGAAATTATTTGCAAAGTACAAGCAATCTATAGTGAATATGCACTATCAAAACCCATTGTCAACAAGTGGGTACAGCATCTAAAGATGACTAGGAGATAGTGATAACCTTCCATGGAGCAGCCAGCCTGCCACCATGGTCAATAGGTCAAACATTGTGCTTATATATCATGTTCTAGGTGTTGACTGCCATATCACAGTGCAAGAGTTGTAAACCATTACAAGCATCTCATTAATGACTATTCACTCAATCCTAACAATTGAACTTGGTATATTGTGCATTGTTGCTTATTGGGTCCCAAAACTTTTGACTAACCAATAGTAGCGAGAGTGGGTCTAGGTGTTTTAGTAGCTCTTTAAGTCATATTGTAGTGATCCCAACTTTTTGAATAGAATTATGTTTGGGGATAAATCCTGGTTCTATTATAGTAAGCCAAAAAGTATGATATAGAATAGACTTATGTGGAAGGCTAGCCATGAGCCTATACTTGTCAAGACCTTGGCTGCACTTTCAGCTAGCTGGCAAACAAATAGCCACTAGCTTCTAGGACAAAGAGGGCATTTTACTTATCAAATGGCTTCCCTATAGTGCCACAATCAATAATGAATACTATAGGCCTATTTAAGTCCTATAGAAGTTGCATAATGCTGCTTTAGACATAGGCTTCCAAGTGCTACCAAACCCACCCTACTTACTAGACCTTGCATTTAGTGACTTGGTTATTTGGGAAAATGAAAAAAACATATCCAAATTTGCCAATATAGCTTTCTATAGATCCTGGCATTGACTATTAGCCAGGGTAATAGTCTACTTTAGTAATAGCCACTTTGGTAACAAGTGAGAATAACAATATATAGTGATTGATATGCTCCAAAAATGTGCAAATAAACTTAAAGGAAATAAAGACAAAAAAATTATTGAGATACATTCTTGCACACTTCAAGAGATTTTGATTGATGGGCCATTCCATATAATTATGGTCGTAACATGACAGACTATTTTTACTTATAAAATGAAATCTAATAATAGAATATACTAAACCAATATTTTGAATGAAAGATTATTTTGTCAAGAATATGTTTATAAAGTTTCATATAGATATCATCATTAGTATAGATGTTATTAAACCTTGAATAGCACTTATGGTCGTAACAACAGGATTTTTGACATATAGAAACTAAAAGATAAAAGTCTTATAAAATTTTTCATTTTTGATATTTTGCAATAATTTTTTTTAAATTTGACTAAGAACATCTTTAGAAGTCATACTCTTTTATTAGAATATATAAACTCAAAAAGGCAACAAAGATACAAAAGAAAAGCCAGCCTTATGGTCGTAACATTATGGTTGTAACATATTTTTTTCTGTCAATTCAGTAACTTTGAAGTACTAATATATTAAAAATATAATAGATTATATGGTTGCTAATGTTTTTATCCGATGATGCAAGTACTATAATTTTATATATAGCTTTCTATTTTTTTTTAAAAGGTACATAAACTTAATGATGTCTTTTGCTTAGAAAATGTCCAATTTTTTACAAAAATAACTTTTTGCCAATTGATAACATACTAATCCAACATTTTATCATTTATTTTTTCTTAGATTGTACACATTACATACAAAAAAGATTTGGTAAAAAAATTGGCTGATAAGGCAATGACAAGCAAAAATATTGACTTTTTTCTTTTTTCCAAATATGTCCATCTTATATGGAATGGGCTTGATGCAGAAAACTATTTGTTTGTTTTAACAATTTTTTTTTAATTACTGGGTTTATTAGATGTAGGCACTAATAGACATCTTGTAATTGTCATAGTTTGGAAGGCAATATATATGCCAGGATTTCTTAGCATATAACAAGGGCCTTATTATTTTTCAGCATACATAAAGATATCCTAGTATACATAACATAGTAGATACATTGTGTCTAAGGACAAAATTTTTGTATTGGTACACAAATCTTATATGCACTAATACACAATCTGAACTATGATATAACTGATCAAATATTTTATACATTAGAATCTAAGTTAGCAACTTGAAATGACAAAATCTACTTTTTTCTACTATAACTACTTACAAAATTTTAATTTTCAATATGCATTTGATTAGGAGCCTAATTTTCTTTGCCTTCAATTTTTTTACAAAGTTAGGTTAGATATATAAGTTGAAATAAATAATACAGTTTAACTAGAAAATTAAACC
Source organism: Macrostomum lignano (assembly GCA_002269645.1). NCBI lineage: Eukaryota > Metazoa > Platyhelminthes > Macrostomidae > Macrostomum > Macrostomum lignano. The sequence goes on from NIVC01000102.1 coordinate 412,644, forward strand.
ATGGGTAACAATAAAATATTTAAGATGCTAATAAATAAAATAATTTAAATTATTGCTAAAGTTGATTACTAAAAAGATATACTAATAGTGTTGACAGTTACACTTATTTCTAAGCTAATGGGTTTAAGGCCAAGGGGTCACCTACCAATTTTTATGTTGCTAACATTGAGAGGTTGCCTAAAAGATGACATAAACACATAAGTCTCAAAGATAGGGCCTACCTATATTAAGAAGTAGAATAATAGATAAAGTAGGGCCTAATATTTAACATTTGTTTATCTAGTAATTGGTTGTTTTGCCTATAAACCATTTTGGCCGTGGACATTTTACCCCCAGACCATTTCACTCACAGACTATTTTGCCCACAGACTGTTTTGGCCATGGACCATTTTGCCTCCAATTTGGACCAGGGTTGAAATGAACAAAGTCATGAGCTGAGAGTAATTTTGCCGCAAAGTTATGTCACTTTTGTGCCTGCCGCATCATGCCATTCCAATGGCCTTTTCTAATCTGCTATGTAGAGCTGCCACCAGCCAAGAATCGTAGCATTGAATATCCTACATCTAGGAAACATGGATTAGGAGCTTAATGTGGCCACCGGCATCATGGTCATCTTACTGCCAGCTGTATAGGACAAACAACAATGCTGAAGGTTGGCACAACCATCTGAACTGAAAGGCCACTTGCGGTTTTCTTAAGTTTTACTACCTCTTGCTACTAATCAACAGTGAGTATCAGCAAATTCCACTTATAGCTAGGCTTTTCATAGAAGGAAAGGTGCTTTGTCTAAGGAGATGGACATATTGAAGACAGCAAGAGCAGCTGGAAAAACTCTGGGATGAGCTGGCTGGACTCCACTGGTATCACAAGTTCCTCGGTCTCAACATTTCTGTCCAGCACTCTACCCTTACTTTTGCTAAGTAACTTGATCAGGGTTTTACACTTTGTGCTTTGATTGAAATGACTAATTTTATACAGCATTTTAACTTTTATACTTTATCATATTAGAGCTCGAACGGGAGCAGAATTTTCGGGATCGGGCGGGATTGGGATTGAAAATAATTTCGGGATCGGGATTCGGGATTAGTATTTGGGATTTGGGAATCCGGGATCTGGGAATATATTACTTACTAACTAATGAATCAAGGATTCAAAGATAGTTTTATCTGACTATCTATGCTATTCAGCCTTGATGGTTAATCTAATAGCTCTAGCCTAATGCCCTAATAGTCAATACTAATTGTCAATTCTTGATCCAGACCCTTTTTGCAAAGTATAGTTAACTTTCGAGTGCCTAAATAAAAAGGAATCAAGAGCCATTGTAGACTTTTTCTGAAAGTAAGAGTTACAAGGTGGCTAAAAATTGCACGAAAGGCACGAAAGGCGAATATTGAATTGCGTTAGTTATACTGCTTTTTTCTTGTAAAATTCTGTTTCTGGAATCGCTTCATGAAAAATGTATTAAACATTCGCCGACACTTATTCAGACACTTCTACAGACACTTTAGTTTCTGTCGTACGAATCGTAGGAACAAGCATTAAATTTGTTTATTCCTAACAAACTATCATTACTTGTTAGTTCGTTATTTACAAGTACAACTCTTTACAAATCTGTTACTAAGTAAAAATCTGCTGCTTTATTTGGTGAATTCAAGGTCAGACTTTCAACATATTTATAGTTGCTGTTACAAAAATTAGCTTAGTATTGATTACTGCTCTTGATTGTTGAAAGCATCATCTTCATTATCAATCTATTGTGCTCCCGAATCCCAAGTTCTCTAAGCCTTCGGGATCCCGATCCCGAATTCCCGAAAAATCTTCGGGATCCCAAGAATTCGAGATTGGGATCAGGATCCAGTTTGAGCTCTAATTATGTTTTTATGCTTTGTGCTTTAATTGACTGAAAAATCCTTTCTCACCCTCTAATTGTACAAATTGGTTTAAATAATTGACAGAATGACTTTAAAAAAACTTATAATTTAATTCACAATTGTAATAAACAAAATTGCAAAATTGCAATTGCAATAAAACAATTGTTGTGGCAACAATTCAGATCATATTTTAATACAAATTAAAACTATAAATTAGTATTGAAAAAAGAAAATAAAGATATGGGGCCTACATGTATAACTGTATCTCTAAAATACATAATCACCATTAGGCTAAAATGCCCATTACCAAACTGGTTTATAGGCAAAATGGTCTTGGGGCAAAATGTACATGGCCAAAATGGTTTGGGGGCAAAACAACTGGAATTCATTTATCTAGGCGCCCTATTAGGCTTACACACAATTAATTGTAGACTTTTCATTTCAAACAACCTTTGTATCTAGAGTTTAGATTTAGTTAGGGCCTATCTGATGATTAGGCCTAAAAATAATAATAATAACTTTATATTAGGCCTAGTTGACATTTTGCCACTTTGTCTTTAATAGGCCTAGCCAAAAAATGCCTAATAGGCGTATAATAGTCAGACAGGCCTATTGAATGAAACTTAAAAGTATAGCTGGGTAGCCTACACCCCCCTAGTATTGCAATTGGCAATATTAAAACTATAGGCCTAGTAAATACCTTTGAGCTGGCTCGGGTTTAAAAAACGTGGCTAAGACTAAGCATTTTCAGCTTTAGTTTCAGGGTGCTTTTGAGAATTAGCATCTCGGAAGATTGTTCGCCAATTTTAAGCTTGGTCTAACTATAATTGTCAAACTAAACCGCGAATCAAATTGGTTGATTTGAGATTCTTTCTAGAATCTAGCTAGGCCCCTAGGATTATGCATAATTCAAGGAACAAAACGAAAAGATAAAAATAAAAAACGTCAATTCATATACTTGTGGTAGCAATTTTGGCTTCATCAAGCCATCTAGATAGTCTAATTTGATACTATTAAGTAATAATTGCAATAGGGGGCCTACTAAATTATGCTCCCAAAAAGGCACCTCAAAGGCGTTTAATTAAGAATTACACCGAAACCCTGCATGTTAAAAAATCGTTATTATAAACTTACATTAACAAAGAATACTAAAGTTAGTAAGTTTTTTAAATAAAAACACAAATATCTTTACTGCAATTTTAATTTTTTTTACTTTAAAATACTTTAATGCACTTTGAAATAAAAAAATTATTTGAGCTACCGTAAGTTTAAAACCATTTTTTCTTACAAATTCAGGACAATTTATACATTTTGGTGTTTAAAAAGAAAAAACTTAGTCGTTCAAGTTTGGAAATCTGTCCCAATTAATCTGTAAAGCAGTAAATCGTGTTTTGTTCAATAGAATTTTCTATTACAATCACAATGAATAGACTAATCAACTTTCGTTCTTGCGCGCGAAACATCGATGATGGAACTTTTTTTCTTGTAAGTTTTTACTCCTGTATTATTTATATAGTACCACCTTCTACTACTACTCGAATTTTGAACTAAAATATTAGTTTGCGATTGATTTTAAACAGAAGTTTGTGGTTTGCAATTTTTCATATTTAGTTAATATATTTTTAGTATACAACATAGGCCTACTCCATAGTCAGGATCATGTCATGGTATACGCTGCCCCAGAATAAAAAGTCCCCTAAAAAATCTACGCCAATTCATACTGAAACGTATGCCAAGGTCCTATGAACGTACGCCAGGTTTTCTAGGCTTTGCGACAATAAATGACCTTTTTTGCATTTTTTAACAATTTTAACAATAAAAATTTAATGAATGTATGGTTTTCATTTAAAGTAAATTGGCTTACAGATAATGCCAACAAAAATCTTTTTTGTTGAAGTTTTTTTTAGAAAATTACACAATTAGTTTGCCTGGAATTTTAAATTTTTATAACTCGCAAATAGTTATGAACTTTCATCTTACAAGTTTTATGGTTTTTATGATTTTATAATAAGATTCTGAGGTTATGGCATTATGTGTGAAGGTTGGAGTTGGCATATGCTGCTTGGCATATTTACGCCACCCCGTCACACCAAAAGGTACGCCAAATATATTTTGCTTCATTTTTTAAGCCAATATGCAAAAAAGTAAAATTTTCAATTGTACACCGGAAATTTCTGGCATAATGTATATCATCCTGACTATGGGGCCTACTTATATATTCAGGCATAGTAAAGCATAGTCTGGGTATGCGGTTAAATGCAGAATCTGTAGCGGAATCATAAGGGAATAGCACAGTAAAATGCAAAATACATAGCAGAATGGTAAAATGCAGAATCAACTGCAGAATATAATATCTTGAAGTTAAATACAAAATATAAGAATCAAAAAATGTAATTTAAAATATATATAGCTTTGCCAGCCTACAGCAATGTAACTTAGTAATTGTATAAAAAAGATATGTAAAGAAATTTTAGTATGATTCTATATTAAGCATAAGGCAAACTGAACTAAAAATAGCAGCATCTATTAGACTTTACTCATAATGGTAATATAGGTTCTCTTGTGAATAATAGGCCCTATGGCTAATTAGTGTTGAAAATTATTATCATAATTTTCTCTCTAGTAGTTTAGTACAATTTTGAAAGCTTTTATAAGATTATATATAATAGATCATAATGCACTTCAGCTACTTTGCATTTGCATTTTAGTTAAAGTTAGTGGATTCCATTGCTCATTCTATATTTTACTATTTTGCTATGGATTCCACATTTTATTGGGTGCCTATAGGCCTAGTCCAGATCATGCTGGGTTCATGCCCAGACAAAAACAGAATAATTATAAATGCACGCCAAAAAAAATTGAATGCATGCCCATTCTCAAAAATATGCCAATGTTGCAACAATTAAATGACCTTATTTACTTTGTGACAATAAATGACCTTTTTAAATTGTATAATAAACCTTTATTAGCAAATAATTTGGTTGATGTTTTTGCTTCTTTGGCAATTTTATTTATAGCAAAAAATTGATATCTGCAAAGATTTGTTTAAATGCTTTTTATAAGCTTAAAAAAACTGGAAAGCTTAAAATGTATGCTTAAAAATTAACTTCTTTCATTTTTTTATACTTTACAATAATTCTTATGTGTGATTCTATAATTTGCATGCCAGGTATGCATATATGACACATACTATTTTCTTAGGAGTGATACATGCCAACTGTGCATACCTAATTTTGGCATGCAAGGCCAATGCACACTTGAATTTTCAGGTATATGCTACATGATCCAGAGTGTGGTAGTAGAGTCAGAACAAAAGTTGGCAGTTATTTTCATGGCTAAGAAGCCAGTGGGATAAGCTATCAATATAACCCAAGTGCCAAATAACATTTTTAGATTGGAAAAGAAGTGTAAAATTTTGTTTTTTTAATCATTTTGCTATAGCCCTATGGCTTACTCTAGAAGATCTATAGGGGCCATTCTATATAATTATGGTCGTAACATGACAGGCTATTTTTACTTATAAAATGAAATCTAATAATAGAATATACTAAACCAATATTTTGAATAAAGGATTATTTTGCCAAGATTTATTATGCATGCCAAAAGTTGGCACGCATAATTGGTGTGCAAGACTTCTACAAAAATAGTATGCATACAATAAATGACTAGTGTGTACTAGTCATCTAGTGTAGTGTAATGTCAACTAGAGTACTAGTCACCTAGTGTGTACCTTTATAGAATCACACAGAAGAGTTAGTGTTACTTGTAAATGGAAAAAGAATAATTTTAAAAGAAGTTAATTTTTAAGCATTAAATTTCAAGCTTTCCAGTTTTTAAGCTTATAACATAGCATTTAAGCAAAGGTTTATGTGTATCACAATTTTCTAGCAAAGATAATATATGCTAGAAAGATAAAAAGCAACCAAATTATCTGCTAAAAAGATTCTTTATGTGACAAAAAAGGTCATTTACTATCGCAATGCAAAAAAGGTCATTTATTGTCACAGTACCAGCATAGGTTTAAGAATGTACTCGTAGGTATGCACTAAATTTTTGGCATGCATTTGTAACTATTTATTTTTTGTTGAATTTTACACCAGGCTTGATCTAGACTATAGCAAGGAGTTAGTGAAGTTTTTGGCATACTCTTTATATCAGTATGTGCTAAAAATTTTGTGATGCCACAGAGGAATTTTGGGTCTTTAAACATGACATGATATTTTTCATTTTTAACATAATCATTTATAGTAGGCCTAACATTAATAAGGTAAAATAAGTTAAAGAAAAATAACTTTTTAGGTCATTACAAAATTCAAGCATTTCTAAAAGTGTTGTTTATCTGTACTCTCTTGTTTAAAAGTTTAGAATTTTATCTGACATTAATTGAACCTTTTGTAGCACACTTGCATATTGTAACATTCTTCCCCTAGTCCACTAGTCTATTGGCACACACTAGGTAAATTTGATCCAACCCTCCCATGTGCAGCATAAAGGGCAAAAATATTCTTGCATGCATAATGCATACTTAGAACTATAGGATATGCTCTATATACCTAAAATTTTGCCTATTAAAACTGGCATACACTGAACACCTTGACAGTGGGCCAGTGGCAAAAGATGTAGTAACAATGTCAATGTGCATCAGTGTTGGTATGCATTTCAAAATGTTAGCATGCATGGTATGCAACTAAAAAATGTTAATGGGCAATCTGTTAGATGGCAATCATTGCTTAACTAACTAGTTTTGATAGAAAATCACTGTTTATATAAGTTAATTAAAAAGTCATTTAGATAGTCAGGCTGTATACATTCAGTTTTGGAAGGCAATCATTTTGCAAACTGAAGTTACACATGCTGGAGACTCTAGATGTTGGCCATTGATGCCAACTGAAATGCCAAGTGGGGGCTAAAGCTACACGTTGATGCCAAGGGCTTCTTGTAGCTTTGCAGTAGACACAAGCGTCACCTGCGCTCTGGTGTCAAATAGCCACTGACATGACTTGCTGGCAATGCTGAGCAGGGCTGATGATGGCCCACGGTCACCAGTCCTAGAAGCAATTTTCCAAAGCTAGAGTTAGACAGGCCTCAGTGCGGTGCCCTCTGCCCAAGCAGCGGTAGCAAGTGATCTGGGGCACTGAAGTAGACTGTCGGCCTGGGCACTGGGTGGCAAAGTCGTCAGGCATTAAGCAGTTGAAGCACTTGCTGCGACCACCTCTTCCTCGACTGCTGCCTCTTCCTTCGCCCTGTTGTCCGCCGCCCATACCGGATTGCTTTTTGTTGCCGCTATGCTAGCCGTCGCTCCCCTGTTGCCGCTATGCTAGCCGTCGCTCCCCTGTTGCCATTGATGCACTTTGTATCCAGATCTAATTAGCTGCCGAGGCAAAGTTTACTTATACTCGCGCCTTTTACCCACTCTCAGTGCCGCCGGCTGGCCCAGACGGACACCTCCATGACCCTGAAATCCAGAGAGCATCAGAAATTCTCTCGCATGGCCGAAGTCGATCCCGAAGCTGAATTCTCGCCAGATCATTCTCCAGCCGCTAAAGCCGTTGCCAGGGCCAACCGTGTCCACCTGACCCTGTCGCATAAGCCGGGCGTGCCGCTGGGAGAAGTTGAAGTTGAGCGGCTTGTCAACGGCATGCTGGTCGCCTCTGTTCCCACAGAATTCCCGGCCTACCATGTGCAGCTGGCTGTGAAAGCCGGGCCTCGCTACGAAGAGCCCTGGAGCAGCGGAGCCAGTCACGTGACCAGGCGAATGCTCGGCCTGGCTTCGAAACCGTTTCGATTTGCTGTCAATCAGAATCGGACTCTGCAACAGGTGTGTTTCAGTCCCCAAGGCTCTCCCCAGCAACACCATAATCCCTAATCCCAAATAATCATCCCACAATCCCATGCTTATCAGAAAATTTCATGCTAACCACCTTATTCCTACAGTAATCTCTTCACCATACGCTAATAATCCTCCTAATCCTATAAAATAATCCCTATTTATTTTCCAAATTCAATAAGCCCTAAATGATCCCATAATCCCTAAATAGTCCCCAGATCCCATACGATCCCTAAATATCCTCAGATCCCTAAATAATCCCTAAATAATCCTTAGATCCCATAATCCCTAAATAATCCTTAGATCCCATAATCCCTAAATAATCCTTAGATCCCATAATCCCTAAATAATCCTTAGATCCCATAATCCTTAAATAATCCTCAGATCCCATATAATCCCTAAATCATCCCCAGATCCCATAATCACTAAATAATCGCAACATCCCATGATCCCTAAATAATCCCCAAATCCGATAATCCCAAAGTCCCTAACTAATCCCAATATCTGGCAATCCCTATATAGTCCCCATGTCTCACAATCCCTAAATAATCCCCAAACCCCACTCAAATCCTCACACCCTCAGGTGGGCGCCAACGTGGAGTTCCGCGGCCTCCGCGAGCTCAACGCCTACTCAATGTCGCACTATAAATTCCGAGACGAAGCCGTTGACATCGCCGCCACGGCGTTCGCCTTCGCCAGCACCCAGCCGGCATTCTATCCCTGGGAGATCAAGCGGAACGCCGAGTTGATTCGGTCCGACCTCGCCCACATCCGCGGCAGCACCGCCTTCCTAGCCGAGCGGTTCCACTCTGTGGCCTACAAAACCGGCCTGGCCAACTCTCTGTTCTGCCCGGAGCACCGCGTCGGCGAGGTGAACGCCGACGTCTTGGAGGAGTACTTCGCCCAGTTCTACACACCCGACAGGTTCGCTCTGGTTGGCGTTGGCCTGCCAATGGCCACTATGAAGGATCTGGCTCACAAGCTGTGCTATCTGGAGCCTAAGCAGTTGCCGCAGGCGCCAGCTAGCCAGTGGCGTGGCGGCGAATGTCGCTACGATAATGGCAATCCTACCGTCCAGGTAAACGCGGGGTTTATATGTAAATCATTGTGTGTGCTGAGCCATTTCTTGACCTCTTGACCCCTCTCAGTAATTTGTCCTCACTTGTCCTCAGTTGACCTCCAGTAATTTGTCCTCAGTTGACCTCCAGTCATTTGTCCTCAGTTGACCTCCAGTCATTTGTCCTCAGTTGACCTCCAGTCATTTGTCCTCAGTTGACCTCCAGTCATTTGTCCTCAGTTGACCTCCAGTCATTTGTCCTCAGTTGACCTCCAGTCATTTGTCCTCAGTTGACCTCCAGTTATTTGTCTTCAGTTGACCTCCAGTCATTTGTCCTCAGTTGACCTCCAGTCATTTGTCCTCAGTTGACCTCCAGTCATTTGTCTTCAGTTGACCTCCAGTCATTTGTCCTCAGTTGACCTCCAGTTATTTGTCTTCAGTTGACCTCCAGTCATTTGTCCTCAGTTGACCTCCAGTCATTTGTCCTCAGTTGACCCCAGTAATTATTTGTCTTCAGTTGACCTCCAGTCATTTGTCCTCAGTTGACCTCCAGTTATTTGTCTTCAGTTGACCTCCAGTCATTTGTCCTCAGTTGACCCCAGTAATTATTTGTCCTCAGTTGACCCCAGTAATTATTTGTCCTCAGTTGACCCCAGTAATTATTTGTCCTCAGTTGACCCCAGTAATTATTTGTCCTCAGTTGACCCCAGTAATTATTTGTCCTCAGTTGACCCCAGTAATTATTTGTCCTCAGTTGACCCCAGTAATTATTTGTCCTCAGTTGACCCCAGTAATTATTTGTCCTCAGTTGACCCCAGTAATTATTTGTCCTCAGTTGACCCCAGTAATTATTTGTCCTCAGTTGACCCCCAACCCCATCGCCATCCCCACCAGATGCTAATCGGTGTCGAAGGCCGGCCCCTGGGCAGCGCGGACTCCGCGGCCCAGACGGTGCTGACCGCCCTGCTGTGTGGCGGGCCCGGCCTGCTGTGGGACTCTGGCCGGCTGTCACCGATTGGCGCCGCCGCCGCCTCGGCCGTGAAGTCCTCCGCGCCATGCGCCGTCAGCGGCGTGAACCTGCAGTATTCGGACTCTGGCGTGCTCGGCTTTCACATTATCTGCGGCTACGAGGACGCTGGATCGGTTGCCAAGGCGGTTGCCGGGGCCTTCCGCCAGTTGGCCAGGTCGGGCGTGGCCGAAGCCGACGTGAACTCGGCCAAAGCGGTGGCCGGCCGCCTGGCCGCAGAGGCAAAGCTGCAGCCGCAGGACCGCCTGACCGAACTGGCCAACCGCCTGCTGCACTCCCAGCCCGGCCCCGATGGAATTCCGGTTGTTGACGACGCCACTGACGAGTCTGCCATCGCCAAGGTGACCGCCGAGCAGGTGAATCAGCTGCTCAAATCTCTGCTCAAATCCTCGCCCGCCATGGCCAGCATGGGCAGGTTGGACACGGTGCCGTTCAAGGACGAACTGTTCTGATTTCAGCAACTGGATTGGAAACCCAATAAGGGGTTGTCGTCTGTTTTTAATTTGAACTTGGGAAATGATTGATTTAAATTCAGCGCGTGACAACAACTGCAACTTTAGCCCTATAAATAATATTAATTAGAAGCGCTTACTATACTACTACTACTCTGATTACTACATTTAGTAACTAGACAACAAGAAGGCAAAAACTCTATAGATCTGAACACTTTCCTCCTGTTTGTGTTGTTTTTTTTTCATTCTCAGTTTGTGACTGACAGCTAACGAACTGAACTACCTTAATTGTTAGAAAGATATGATAAAAAATAGTTAATTATATTTACAACAAAATACACACACTGCGAAGACAAATGTCCTGCTTAAAAATAAAATATGGATTTTGTGTCTGTTTGTTTGTTTGAAAAACCTGGATAGAACTGGAAGAGCACAAAAATAGGCAAAAATACCTGCAAAATAAAATAATCGCGCGGCGCATCTGAAAGCTGCGTACGTACGGCTGTTCAGTCCAAGGATGTCTTACTCAAAGGAACTCCTGCTAAAATGATCTTAAAAAACAACACTGAGAGTAGAGCAGGTGCTCAACAAGATGCAGGCAGGTTTCAGAAAAGGACCGCTGTAACACAACAGCAAATTAACAACAACTGCAACTATTGTGTACGAAAAGGCTATAGACATCACCAAAAGATCATCTACAAAAAGAGCTTTGGCGAACAATGAAAAAGTACAACATCGGAGAAGGCACCACAAGAGTATTAATTAGGCGACTGTATGAAGAAGCTAAGACCAAGGTCCAAGGATGTATCATAGGTCGGAATGGACATCTCACGAAAGTTTTGCATAGAAGTCATGAGAGAAAAGAGCAGGGAATGGTGAAGACAAAGTCAGACTAGGAATTGTGATTAGAGTGATTAGAGTGGTTTGAAGAATCGCCTCAAAATCACAATTGAAGGCGGTCACATATGGGCGACACTGCTCTGTGGGTGTCAGAGCTCGACTCTAGGGAAGAAAATGATGGAGACACTCAGGGTTTCTAAGGAATGCTAAGGATTTCATGGAAAGAGAAAATAAAATTCCTGCCTGGCCTTGGGGAAAAGTAAAGGATGAGGTATTGGGAATTAGGAACCAGAATCTATGGAGGAGATCATCAAGCGGAGAAAGCTCAAATATTACGGACAACAGACGAGGAGGAGAGCCATGGCAAATGTCTGCGTTCAACGAGAAATTGAAGGTGAAAGAAGAAGAGGAAGACCGAAAAGGTAGTGGGGAATCAAGATGCCCACTGAAAGAATGGACCGGATGGACAATGCAGAGCTGGTAAGAAGAGCAGGGAAAGACAGGCAGTGGTGGCGGAAGCTGGTGCATGAATGAGTGCGCCGACGGCCATGACTGCTACGGTAGAGAAGAAGAAGAAGACTGGTTTTACCAGTTTTACCGGTGTTCTACCGGTTCTACTGGTTCTACCGATGTTCTACCGGTTCTTACCTGTGTTCTTCCGTTCTTACCTGTGTTCTACCGGTTTCACTTATGTTCTACCTGTGTTCTACCGATTTTACTTGTGTTCTACTGGTTCTACCTACTTTCTACCGGTTCTACCTGTGTTCTACCGGTTTTAGCAGTGTTCTACCGGTTCTACCTGTGTTCTACCGGTTCTACATGCTTTCTACCGGTTCTACCTGTGTTCTACCGGTTTTAGCAGTGTTCTACCGGTTCTACCTGCTTTCTACCGGTTCTACCTGTGTTCTACGGTTCTAACTGCTTTTTACCGGTTCAACCCGTGTTCTACCGGTTTTATCAGTGTTCTACCGTTTTTACCTGTGTTCTACCGATTTTACTTGTGTTCTACTGGTTCTACCTGCTTTCTACCCGTTCTACCTGTGTTCTACCGGTTCTAACTGTTCTACTGGTTTCTACCGATTCTACATGCGGTCTACCACGGTTTCACAGGTTCTAAATTTGTTCTACCAGCACGAAATACTAATTGCAAACAAAAACTATTTACTTCCGAGTCTTAAAGGTGCTTGCATACGAGCGTACATGTACTTACACTCGTATTTGTAGCTGTTTATTTAGTAAACTAATAGTTACCGCATCTAATTAGCACACTGTTTGCTATTTGATCACTACTCAACTGTCTCAGTCTCCGTGTTCTCATCATCATTCAGCATCTCCTTCTCAAGCGAAAATCGTTGGACATTGGGCTTAGCAGCTTCAATCTTGGCCTTCCAGTACTGCAGTCGGCGAATGTCCCGGAGGTAGGCCTCGGCAATGAAGCGCTTCAACAGCCGGTCGGACATGCCCCTGCGGGTCTTGTAGCGCATCAGGGTGATGAGGCGGTGCAGCTGCCAGAACAGGGCGTAGGCGCTGAAGAACAGGTAGAACAGCAGCAGCAGGGCCACCAGGCCCGGAATGCCACCGTTAAATACTTCTTCGATTTCTGTCCAGGCCAGCCGCATCGCCTCCATCACCAGCATCTCGGGCAGGGTGCCGTTGTATGTGCAGTCTGCAGTGGGGGGTTCCTGTTTTCAAATTCTCTTCCAGTCTCATCATTGTATTCACATTCTTTCCCAGCTTCATCTGCTCAGATTCCCTCCCAGCTTCATTACTGCTCAGATTCCCTTCCAGCTTCATTACTGCTCAGATTCTCTCCCAGCCTCACCAACTGCTCAGATTCTCTCCCAGCCTACTCATTGTACTCACATTCTTTCCTAGCCTCATCAACTCCTTAGATAAACTCCCAGCCTCATCAATTTCGGAGACTTTCCCAGCCTCACCAGCTGCTCAGATTCTCTTCCAGGATAATCTTTGTACTCACATTCTTTCAGCTACATCAACTTCTCATGAAGATTCTCTCCCAGCCTCATCAACTGCTCAGATTCTCTCCCAGCCTCATCAACTGCTCAGATTCTCTTCCAGCCTCATCAACTGCTCAGATTCTCTTCCAGCCTCATCAACTGCTCAGATTCTCTCCCAGCCTCATTATTGTACTCATATTCCCAGCTTCATTAACTGCTCAGATTTATCCGCCAGTCTCATCAACTGCTCACATTCTCTTACAGCTTCATCAATTGCCCAGCTTTCTCTTGGTGCATCCAGCCTCCTGTCATTCATCAACTGGCCAATGAATTCTACTCACTTTTCTTGCTCACGCTTCCAGCTTTATCGGTGACAAAAAAGTCTGGACAGGGTGTGCCCTGCACCTGGCCCCAGCCATTAATGTAGTGATCGTTCGGCACTTTAAAACAGTTCAGCCCGTTAGTGCCGTAGTAACCAGGCGGGCAGGCTAAGCACAGAACAGCTTTTCCATTGCTCCCTAATGATTCCGTCAGCTTCAGTGTGGTCAAGTTGGCTGGCGCAAAGCCGGCCGGGCAGATACTGTTGGAGTAGATTCTCAGAGAGTAGTTCAGCGCATCCACTGGAGCGTCTGTGAGCTCCTGGTTTGGCATGCGAAGCTTTCTGCAACCGTTTGGGGGTGAGGTATGGATTCGTGCACACAGAATGCTCGATGACGCTGTTTGTGGTATCTATGGATGCCCCTTGGTGCTAAAGCCCCTTGGTGCTAAAGCCTCTTGGTGCTAAAGCCCCTTGGTGCTAAAGCCCCTTGGTGCTAAAGCCCCTTGGTGCTAAAGCCCCTTGGTGCTAAAGCCCCTTGGTGCTAAAGCCCCTTGGTGCTAAAGCCCCTTGGTGCTAAAGCCCCTTGGTGCTAAAGCCCCTTGGTGCTAAAGCCCCTTGGTGCTAAAGCCCCTTGGTGCTAAAGCCCCTTGGTGCTAAAGCCCCTTGGTGCTAAAGCCCCTTGGTGCTAAAGCCCCTTGGTGCTAAAGCCCCTTGGTGCTAAAGCCCCTTGGTGCTAAAGCCCCTTGGTGCTAAAGCCCCTTGGTGCTAAAGCCCCTTGGTGCTAAAGCCCCTTGGTGCTAAAGCCCCTTGGTGCTAAAGCCCCTTGGTGCTAAAGCCTCTTGGTGCTAAAGCCCCTTGGTGCTAAAGCCCCTTGGTGCTAAAGCCCCTTGGTGCTAAAGCCCCTTGGTGCTAAAGCCCCTTGGTGCTAAAGCCCCTTGGTGCTAAAGCCCCTTGGTGCTAAAGCCCCTTGGTGCTAAAGCCCCTTGGTGCTAAAGCCCCTTGGTGCTAAAGCCCCTTGGTGCTAAAGCCCCTTGGTGCTAAAGCCCCTTGGTGCTAAAGCCCCTTGGTGCTAAAGCCCCTTGGTGCTAAAGCCCCTTGGTGCTAAAGCCCTATACATGAAGGCCTCTACAAACGAATTCACCTCACAGTCGCTCGCTCCTCAGCGAAGTTGTCCAGAATCTGGACTGAGGCCTCGCTGAACTGCAGCACAACAGAATGTCGGCCTTCCAGCAGCCGCTGCCAGCAGGCCTTCATCCTGGGGTCGCAGAGGTCCTCCAGCCTGTTTGACATTCTCATTCGAAGCACAAAGTTCACGTAGAAGGTGAAGTCCTTCGCCAGTCCAGTGACTCTGGCGGACCGCAGTTCTGTCAGCAAGTCGGTCAGGGGACTTCTGTCGAATGCGGTTGCCGAGTCAAACAGGTGCGGGAATTCCAGTTCGGGACTCCGGACTGGGGCAACCACCGCCTGCGGTTTTGAGGTTGTTATTGGGTTAGTTAGTTACATAGTCAGTTAGTTTAGTTAGTTACTTAGTTAGTTAGTTAGTTAGTTAGTTAATTAGTTAATTAGTTAGTTAGTTAGTTAGTTAGTTGGTTAGTTTGTCAGTTAGTTAGTCAGTTAGTTAGTCAGTTAGTTAGTTAGTTAGTTAGTTAGTTAGTTAGTTAGTTAGTTAGTTAGTTAGTTAGTTAGTTAGTTAGTTAGTTAGTTAGTTAGTTAGTCAGTTAGTTAGTTAGTTAGTTAGTTAGTTAGTTAGTTAGTTAGTTAGTTAGTTAGTTAGTTAGTTAGTTAGTTAGTTAGTTAGTTAGTTAGTTAGTTAGTTAGTTAGTTAGTTAGTTAGTTAGTTAGTTAGTTAGTTAGTTAGTTAGTTAGTTAGTCAGTTAGTTAGTTAGTTAGTTAGTTAGTTAGTTAGTTAGTCAGTTAGTTAGTTAGTTAGTTAGTTAGTTAGTTAGTTAGTTAGTTAGTTAGTTAGTTAGTTAGTTAGTTAGTTAGTTAGTTAGTTAGTTAGTTTGTTTGTTTGTTAGTTTGTTAGTTTGTTAGTTTGTTAGTTAGTTAGTTAGCTAGTTAGTTAGCTAGTTTGGAGTGTTGCTCTGAGCAATATGGCTTGAAGGTGCAATCCCAGACTCACCTCAATGCAGAGCTCATTTCTGATGCACCATTCGCGCACAAAGTCCACTTGGCCGAGGTAATCGACAAACTCAGTGAAATTCTGTCTGTACAAGAAGCCCAAAGTGACTGCCGAAGTCAGCGTCGGGCTCTCGTAGAAGTTGATCTTGTGAGCCGAGGTCAAGGTGGAGTCGGTGGTCCAGTCGTACAGCATGCACTCCAACTGGACCACGTGAAAAGTCTGCGACAGTCATGTCTTTGTATGTAGCTGTTGACACTTGCATGGTCTTGTCTGACGTTACAGTCATACTATTTATGTCTCTCTACCTGACACCCACTGTCTCTCTACTTGACACCCAACTGTCTCTCTACCTGACACCCCACTGTCTCTCTACCTGACACCCCACTGTCTCTCTACCTGACACCCCACTGTCTCTCTACCTGACACCCCACTGTCTCTCTACCAGAAAGTCCATGTATCTACCAGAAAGTCCATGTATCTGCCAGAAAGTCCTGTTTCCACTTGAAAGTCCTGTGTCTACCTGAAAGTCGTGTCTACCTGAAAGTCCTGTGTCTACCTGAAAGTCCTGTGTCTACCTGAAAGTCATGTGTCTACCTGAAAATCCTGTGTCCACCTGAAAGTCTTGTGTCTACCTGAAAGTCAAGTGTCTACCTGAAAGTCAAGTGTCTACCTGAAAGTCAAGTGTCTACCTGAAAGTCATGTGTCTACCTGAAAGTCTTGTGTCTACCTGAAAGTCATGTGTCTACCTGAAAGTCAAGTGTCTACCTGAAAGTCAAGTGTCTACCTGAAAGTCAAGTGTCTACCTGAAAGTCAAGTGTCTACCTGGAAGTCATGTGTCTACCTGAAAGTCAAGTGTCTACCTGAAAATCCTGTGTCTACCTGAAAGTCCTATGTCCACCTGAAAGTCATGTGTCTACCTGAAAGTCATGTGTCTACCTGAAAGTCCTGTGTCTACCTGAAAGTCTTGTGTCTACCTGAAAGTCAAGTGTCTACCTGAAAGTCAAGTGTCTACCTGAAAGTCAAGTATCTACCTGAAAGTCAAGTGTCTACCTGGAAGTCATGTGTCTACCTGAAAGTCAAGTGTCTACCTGAAAATCCTGTGTCTACCTGAAAGTCCTATGTCCACCTGAAAGTCATGTGTCTACCTGAAAGTCCTGTGTCTACCTGAAAGTCGTGTCTACCTGAAAGTCTTGTGTCTACCTGAAATTCATGTGTCTACCTGAAAGTCCTGTGTCTACCTGAAAGTCCTGTGTCTACCTGAAAGTCCTGTGTCTACCTGAAAGTCAAGTGTCTACCTGAAAGTCAAGTGTCTACCTGAAAGTCCTGTGTCTACCTGAAAGTCCTGTGTCTACCTGAAAGTCAAGTGTCTACCTGAAAGTCAAGTGTCTACCTGAAAGTCCTGTGTCTACATGAAAGTCAAGTGTCTACCTGAAAGTCCTGTGTCTACCTGAAAGTCAAGTGTCTACCTGAAGGTCAAGTGTCTACCTGAAAGTCATGTGTCTACCTGAAAGTCATGTCTCTACCTGAAAGTCCTGTGTCTCTCCCAACAAAGACAGGTACACGCAGAACTCACATCGCTGTGATTGGCTGGAACCCTAAGCAGCCGCACAGTCTGATAGAATCCAGACCCGATAATGTTACCATCGGACTGGACCCAACGATACAAAGATGTACTGCTGTGCTCTTGATCTATAGTACGGCCCGGCCTAAGCAGTTCCTCGGTCAGGCAGGGAATTCGAGCAGTCAGACGAGTCGGGATGAACCAGTTCTTCTGCTTTATCAAGGATTGACTGGGCCAGATGGACCAGAACATCGCCAGTAGAGCTAGTGAGGCGGAAGACCGAAGCCGGACCATCGTATTGGTAAGCTGGTGGGTTAATCAGCCTATATCATGTTCATAGGCTAAGAGATGTTGCTAAAGAGAATTTCCCTTCTTATAAGAGCCCCATAGACAGCTTAATAGTCGCCAGTCGCGCGATACGCTCTCTTCAATTCAGTAAGTTGACGCACATTAAGTTTACAGTACTTGCATCAAAACCGATTCCAACGCTTCCTGATTTGACCATGTTAAAAATTCATCTATCTTTGTTTGTCTATGGCCGAAACGTTCAAGGCAATGAATTTTAAATAATTATTTTGAAAAAAAGGATTTGCGCGCAACGGTGGAAACTTTAACATACGATACTGACTGTATTTGAACTCGATCTACAAAGTCCAAGATGATATTTGGAACTCGGCGGTTGATCCAGCAGCTCTACCTGTTTAGGGTTGAAATCGAAAAACCGATATAAATGATATTAATTGCCCGCTAATTTTGTCCCACTTTGTCAAGTACACAAATGTCTATGGCACAATAATAGTAATACCCATGCTTTAAGGGCGTTAATTGGAAAATCAGAGGGAGCCTAGGCGTGAAGTGAAGTGAAGTGAAGTGAGGTGAAGCTATTATTAATTTACTATTATTGTTGGTTAACGATATTTTTTCCATGCACTTCAGGGATTTATTGCTACTTAGCGGGAGTCTTAATGTCGATATGTCTATGGTTGACACCCAAAAATGATGCTTTTATATTGTGTGCTTTTCACGATATTTTTCCCGTGCATATTTAGCTTTACATAGTGGATTAGAAAAAGTTTACTTAGTGAGTCATATTGCGGTTTTTTTCGAATCAGTACGAGTGCCAAGCATGGGACATCTGTTGAAGGCATTCGCCGTATTCCCGATGCCTCCACCACCGATGCACCTGGGCTCCAACCTGACAATTAGAAGTCGCTACTACGAATCGTTTCTAATTAATGGTGCTTCATTTTCTGCTACAAGCTGCCTGATCTGTGCGGCGCGGTACGCGTTTGGAGTTCAACTGGCTTCGCTGAGACCGCAAGGACTGTGAGCTGCCTGCTGGCTGAATGAGCTATTTTGTAGGGTTTTGTCAGTCAGTTTAATTTTGCTGAGCATGGTGTAGGCATATGTACACTGTCTGTGCCCAAGGCAACTTTTTGTGCAAGAGAAATAATAGAGTTGTCAATATTAGGTTTAGGGTTGTCGATATTAGGTTTCGGGTTGTTGATATTAGGTTTAGGTTTGTCGATATTAGGTTTCGGGTTGTTGATATTAGGTTTAGGTTTGTCGATATTAGGTTTAGGGTTGTCGATATTAGGTTTCTGGTTGTAAATATTAGGTTTAAGGTTGTCGATATTAGGTTCAGGGTTATCGATATTTGGCCTACAGTTGCCAAAATTTATACTAGGTTTGTGATTTTTTGGACTAGGGTTGTAAAATTTAGGTCAACTGGTTCAAAATAATAGGCCTAGGGTAACTCTAAAAAAACCATCCATTTCAGCATAGTCCAACTCGCTGTTTTCCTAATCCTGTCAATACCATTTCTATTCTGCATTTTGGACTATCCGTTTACCAACTATACCACATTTCTGGTGCCATATTCTGCAGTCAGTGTTGCATTAGCCCTGGTCGCCTTGGGTCACCGGACGTGGCCAATTTCAATAAGACGCTGCAGAGACTTGTTGGCCAAAGTCAGCAAAAACAGTTCTGGGAGATCAGCAGCTGACTCTGCTTTACTCATTACTGAAAAGCGGCCATTCGATCCGATTCTGTCTGCCTATCGCTGCGCCCTGTACATCTGCACCTCTCTGTGCATCTTCTGCCGCGACCTGCCCTGCTGGAATAACCGGTTTAGCAAGTCCAAGACTTTCGGAACGGGCCTCATGGACCTGGGCATCGGTTGCTTCGTTATCTGTCTGGGCACCGTGGCACCCACTGCTCAGTCATCTAGTTCTCGCATGCGTGTGGATCGGTGAGATTGCTTGGTGCTTTACTGTAATTGTTGCATCATCGATGATAGACCTCCTTCACATCCTGACCCAACTCCAACCCTCACATCCTGACCCAACTCCACCCTCACATCCTGACCCAACTCCACCCTCACATCCTGACCCAACCCCCCTCACATCCTGACCCAACTCCAGCCTCACATCCTGACCCAACTCCAGCCTCACATCCTGACCCAACTCCAGCCTCACATCCTGACCCAACTCCAGCCTCACATCCTGACCCAACTCCAGCCTCACATCCTGACCCAACTCCAGCCTCACATCCTGACCCAACTCCAGCCTCACATCCTGACCCAACTCCACCCACAGCTCCCGCGTGCTCAGACGCTGCACCCGTCAGTCAGCCATCCTGACCGGGCTGGGGCTCTGCATCAGCCTACAGAGGTCGCTGGCATTCAACCGTGTAATGAGAAACCGAGCTCAGGTCCAGCTGACCGACCCGGATCAGCTAAAGGACCCGTTCCCGCCGACACATCTGCGCTTCGCAGCCGAATGGTGGGAATACGGAGTCCACTGGAGCGCATTCTATTCATTGGCTATCGCTCGAGCTCTGGGCACGGCGTTGGAGCTTCTCACCACGCTGATGCGTCAGCCGCCACCGCCGCTGCTCCTGGCGTTGCTGCTAGCGCTGGCTCACGAAGCCGTCCTAGCGACGGGTTTGGCCAAAGCCGTGCTCGCACCTGGCCATTACGAGCCCTACAATCGGTCCAGCCTGATTGGTCAGAATCGTGAAGGCCTGGCCTCCATACCGGGCCTACTGGCGTTGTACTTTGCTGGCGTGCAGCTTGGCCGCTGGGTCAGGGACCGGCGCTGGATGAAGATTGCCAGCCTCCTGCTGGCCTCGCTGCTTGTGAGGCCTCTGGCTGTGGCTCAGTTTGCTTGGACTCTACCGGAAAGCAGACGTTTGTTAAATTTGGCCTACTGCGCCTGGACTGTCGCCATCTCCTGCTCGTGTCTGCTCTGCGCCGCGCTCCTGTTCAATCTGCACGGCTGTCTGTCTCAACAGGACTCAGCAGGAGCTGGCAACGAGCTGCTCCAGCTGAGATACCTGGCCGAATTTGATCAGGCAGGATTTCTGAGCTTCCTTTTGAGCAACCTAGCAACTGGAGTGTTCAATGCAGCTCTGGGAGCAGCCGGTGTCAATAGGGAAGAAGTGCTGGGCTGCGGCTGGCTTTGCTTTGCATCGGCCGTGATGTACTCTTTCACTGTGCAGCTGGCTGCACTGCAACTGCTGGCCGCTGCCACCAAGTCTGCTGGCTGCTGCTGGCAACAAAGACTGAAGTCTTTGTATGGCAAGATTTTATGTTGCATCTGATGGATTATAGGAATTTTCGGTTTTCTGTTTGTAAAGCATGTAGATTAAGATTGCCTGTTTAATATGCAAGGGAGTTACATGTGCATTTTGCTATATATATATAAAATATAAAATATAAAAATAGCGTCAACTATAGATCTTACAGACAATTAGTATGCGAGAAAGTGTGTAGTCTAAAATTTTTCTTTCTAAATATACTATAGTTTTCAAATTCTGTTGACAAGTTCAATAGTACCGAGACAAGTTCAATAGTACCGAGACAAGTTCAATAGTACCAGGCAAGTTCAATAGTACCGAGACAAGTTCAATAGTACCAGGCGAGTTCAATAGTACCAGACAAGTTCAATAGTACCAGGCAAGTTCAATAGTACCAGGCAAGTTCAATAGTACCGAGACAAGTTCAATAGTACCGAGACAAGTTCAATAGTACCGAGACAAGTTCAATAGTACCGAGACAAGTTCAATAGTACCGAGGCAAGTTCAATAGTACCGAGACAAGTTCAATAGTACCAGACAAGTTCAATAGCACAAGGCAAGTTCAATAGTACCAGGCAAGTTCAATAGTACAAGATAAGTTCAATAGTACAAGACAAGTTCAATAGTACAAGACGAGTTCAATAGTACAAGACAAGTTCAATAGTACAAGACAAGTTCAATAGCACAAGGCAAGTTCAATAGTACCAGACAAGTTCAATAGTACAAGACAAGTTCAATAGTACAAGACGAGTTCAATAGTACAAGACGAGTTCAATAGTACAAGACAAGTTCAATAGTACAAGACAAATTCAATAGTACCAGACAAGTTCAATAGTACAAGACGAGTTCAATAGTACAAGATAAGTTCAATAGTACAAGACAAGTTCAATAGTACAAGACGAGTTCAATAGTACCAGGCAAGTTCAATAGTACAAGACAATCAAGTTTAATTGTACAAGAAAACAAGTTCAATAGTACAAGACAATCAAGTTCCATTGTACAAGAAGACAAGTTCAATAGTACAAGACAATCAAGTTCCATTGTACAAGAAGACAAGTTTAATAGTACAAGACAATCAAGTTTAATTGTACAAGAAAACAAATTCAATAGTACAAGACAATCAAGTTTAATTGTACAAGAAAACAAATTCAATAGTACAAGACAATCAAGTTTAATTGTACAAGAAAACAAGTTCAACAGTACAAGACAATCAAGTTTAATTGTAGAAGAAAACAAGTTCAATAGTACAGCACAATAAAAGTTGTAATTGTGCATGTACGAGCCGTAATTGCAGCAAAAAATCATGCGAAATAAGCGAAGCGAAAGCAAGGTTCAGTGCAGAATCTCTATTTTGACAAAATGTACTTACTGTATATGGTCACATACAGCTGTAAAAAGCCGTGTAGATTAAAAGCGAAGACAGAAGACAGGACTGTACAGTCCCAGCTATCTTACGCGTACCCTCGTATGCATCGCATAAAACGTGCATGAACAAACAAATAATGGACGACAGCGCTTGTCTTGAGATTGCGAGCGAAGATCTTTGCGCATCAACTGAAGCTTTTAATAAAAGCATCTGCAAGGAAAAAAAACTTACCCAGCAATAATATTTTTAGCCAGAAGATCGAGGCGCGTACGCACAAGTCTCAGTTTCCTCATTTAGTAATAGCGTCGGATTACGCCAAAAGCTTACTACGCCGAGCCAAAGGCCACTAATCTACCGTATTCGAAATCGGTTTGTACTGAATTTACTAGACTCGCTTAGTTTATGTCTTTATCAGTTTAGTTCGGACATTTCAGAAGTTTAACAAAATTGTTTAACTTTTGAATAGCATTAATTTCAGTTCTCATGTTGGATATTTTGTACAAAGTGCGAGTCACAATCAATGTTTTTGGATGCATTCATCCTAAAACCATTAAATTTTGTAAATAAGCTCAGTTTAAAAGTTTCAGTTATTTTAGATTTTAAACAGAAAAATTCTTCTTGGATAAAATGTATTCCTCTGGGGTAGATTAGTAAAATTCGATCAATAACATAAAATCGTTGCTTTTTTAAACACTTTATCGATGTGTACATGTAACTAGATAAAACAGCTACACTGACACTGATATGATATATATAAATCCGCTGTCCACCCTGCCAAATTACAGATTGATGATGTCATCCAGCTTCACACCAGTAATTTACATCCTATCTGCTTAAGGCCCACTGAACTGTTCTCGGGGAAACAGCTGAGAATTCAGAAGACAAATGGGCGAACCAGCCAATATCAAGGATGCTGTGGCTATCGGAGACTTGCAGTCGGTTGAGGCATTCCTACAGGCAATCGGTGATGAGGCTGAGAAAGGCAAAGTTGCACACAAACTGACTCGGTTGGCTGCTCGCTCTCGCCAGTGGGAAATCGTCACACTTCTGGTGCAAGCAGTTGAAGACTCGAGCCCAAAGGACCGCTGCTGCCTCGAAGTTGCAAAAGTCGCCGCCCTGTCAAACGAATGGGCGATGCTGAAGTTCCTTGTGGAAGCGATCGCCGATCAATTTGTGAAAGACCTGTGCTGTCAGAAGACGGTGAAGTCTGCTGCAAGGTCAAGTCAATGGGAGACAATCAAGTTTTTGGTTCAGACTGCGACTGACCCCAAGGTAAAGGATAGCTGCTGCCTGAAGGCAATGAACTTTGCTGTAAGCGAGCGTCACTGGAATCTGTTCCTATTTCTGCTTCAAGAAACTTCTGAACAGGACATCAAGAACAGCTACTGCAGCGAGGTGTGCCAACTCGCAGCCAGCGAGTCCCAGTGGGAGGTGGTGAAGCTCCTGCTGCAGGCCGCCTCCGACCCAGCGGTGACAGACCGGTGCTGCTCCGAGTCCGCCTGTTTCGCAGCCGCATTCGCCCTGTTCGATACCGTGCAGTTTCTGTCCGAGCGAATCACCGAAAGAAGCGCAAAAGACCAGTGCTGCAGACAGGTTGCAGTCATCTACGCCGAGGCCGGGCGCCTTGACCTGATGAAAGACTTGGTGCAGTCCATTGCTGATCAGCAGGTTAAGGATGAGTGCTGCATTGAAACTACTCAGAAAGCTATCAAAGGTTTTTCTAACAATGCGGAGTCGTTGCATCTTGGAGGAGACCAAGTCAATTTTATCAGCGACATTGAAGGAGATGACAAAGAGGTCAAACATCAGGTGTCAGAGTTGCAAATGTTATTTGAGTCTCTTTCTGACGGTCAAGCAAAAGACCAGTGGTGTCTCAAAGCCGCAGAATCTGCTGCAGCAGTTGGTCGCCTCGAAGTCGTGCAATTCGCTGTGCAGAGGGCGTCAGAGCGGAGCGTGCAGGAGCAGTGCTGGGCAAGAGCTGCAGAGTCTGCCGCACGGAGCAACCAGTTTGGGCTGGTGAAATGCATGTTGCCTGCAGTTGTGCGCCAAGATGTAAAGGACGAGTGCAGCAAGCAGGCTGTGAAGTACTATGCATCGACTGGTTGCATAATAGAGGCCAAGTACTTTTTCTTTAAACTGTCTTCACAGTCACTGAGGAATAAGTGCTGCGTGGAGCTTTTAAACGTCATCGGTACCTTAGAACGCAAAAATCTCATTGCGCAAAACAGTTATTGGACGTTCGTGGAGTTCTATGTTCAAGCGATTTCGGACCAAGAGTTAAAAGATCGCTGCTGCTCTGAATTTATTCAAGCTTGCAGCGATCCGCTCTATCGCCCTGAATTGTTTCGAGCTTCGAGAAAAGTCCACTGGCCAGCCTGGTCCTTTCTGGCGAACTCAATTTTCGACCAGACACTGAAGGATGACTGCTGCAAAGTTTTGGCTGAACTTGCAGCTCAAAAAAGTGAAATTCATATTGCAAAAAGAGTTTTAAGTAGAATCGGTTCTCAAAGCATAAAAGACAAGTGCTGCTTAGAGATATCGGAGAGGACAAGTACACGTAACAGGCACTTTTTGACATTTTTACTGACTTCAGTAGTTGATATCGACTCAAAGAATGAATGCTGCATTGCGGCAGCAGCTGCAATTATGGATCGATATGGATGGAGCAAAGTGAAGTACTTTTTACAGAAAATCATCGGTCAAGGTTTGAGAGATCAGTGCTTTGCGGCAATTTCTTTTGACAAGATATTTTTTTCAAGTGATATGCGTGTACAAACGAATCTGCAACTTCTCGGATCTCAGAGTCCGCCACAAAACGAATCTTCAATTGAAGCGATTAATTTTGCATTAAATATCGTCAACAAAAGCAGGAGGAGCCAATATTTTGTGGATCTTGCGAGCCACCTTAGTAGATATGAAAAGTGGGATGAAGTGAATAAATTGCTGAATATAATCGTTGACCAAAAATTGAATAATCAGAACTGCAGGAAGTCTGCAAACACTGCAGTCAGTGCTCGCGAGTTGGATGTAGTAAAAAAAATTCTGAGAAACAATTCAGAGACACATGACAGGGTTTGTACAGCGCTTACCCAGTCTGCAACCGAATTCCGTCGGTGGGACACACTAAAACTACTACTGCAGGCGGTTTCTGACCCAGCTGTCAAGGACCAGTGCTGCGTTGTTGCCATTGCTAAATGCGTTATCAATCAGCAGGACAAGCTCGTCTCTCTATTAATTGATTCGGCCTCAAATTCTAAAACAAAGGACCAGTGCAGAATGCAGGCGGCAATTACAGCTGCACAATCGGATTACTTGGAGAGATTTAAATCCTATTTAAACTCGATTGCGGATGCTGCAATGCGCAGGAACTGTTGCAGAGACGCAGCTGTAGCAGCAGCAAGCTGTGATGAGTTTAAAAAGCTGGAGTTTCTCCTGTCAACCGTCCCTGACCCGAGCGACAAGGACGAGATCTGCTTCCTCGCTGCAAAATCATCAGCCGGTCACAATCGATTGAAATGTTTTCAGTTGCTTGTTCAGACTGTTGCAGACCAGAAGCAGCGAAGCCA
Organism: Macrostomum lignano; assembly: GCA_002269645.1. Classification (NCBI taxonomy): domain Eukaryota; kingdom Metazoa; phylum Platyhelminthes; family Macrostomidae; genus Macrostomum; species Macrostomum lignano. Next base: position 438,189 of record NIVC01000102.1, read on the forward strand.
ATGCTGGATGAGGTCAGAAGTATTCGCTGATGATGAGAACAAGTTGAGCTCCGTCAAACGCTTGGTGCAGGCTGCTGGTGCCGACGGCTTCAAGGATCAGTTCTGCATGGAAGTCGCAAGTGCGATCAATTATTTCTCAAGACCGGTACCACCCGAAGAGCTTCAATACCTCATTGATTCGGTGTCCAGCAATGAGATTCGCGATTTCTATTGCATTGAGGCGGCAAAACGAGCGGCAAGTGGTCGCAACTGGAAGCTCGTGAAGTATCTCTTGCAGACTATTGCAGATTCAGCTATTGCTAAAGATTTTTGCCTTCAGGTTGGGGAGACTGCTGCAAAGGAAGGCCACGTGGACACTTTGAAAGCAATTCTTGACAGAGAGACCTGTGCAAATAAAAAAATGCTTTTTCGACGCAAGAGCGCAGTCACGGCTTGCTCTCGTCTTCACGAAGATGTCGTTGCCTCCCTCGGCCTCGAGCCCGACTGGCTCTTCCAATACAGCACCATCCTCAGCTTCACTGCAGCAATGGCCATCGAAGGCAGGAACTCTGTTCTCACCGACACCCTCTCTCGAATGAATCCAGCTCACATCACAGAGCTGCTTTGTCTCTCCATCTCTCAAAGACACGTCGCTCTTGCTGTCACACTGATCAATGATGAGCGAGTCAGCACACAGTATGTCGATCTGCCAGACAATACTGGAGCCACTGCTCTCATGCTGGCAGCTGATGCAGGTCATCACGAGCTCATTGAGAAACTCATCGATCTCGGTGCGTCAGTGCGTGCTGAAGACAGTCAGGGTCGGACTGCTCTGTCACGAGCGTGCGAAGCCGGTCACGTGCGAGCAGCCAAGGCTCTGATGGACAGAGGAGCGGATGCGAGTCATCGAGACGGTCGGGGTCAGACGTGTGCGCAGGTGGCTGAGCAGTTCGGTCACTCACAGCAGCTCAGTCAATTGATATCTGGGTGAGTTCAGAAAAATTACAAATTGAGAAAACTAATTTCGTCCAAAGGGATTAAGGACGCAACGATTGCTTTTTTACTTCAGGCAGAGCGCGAAACGAAAATGCAAGAAGTTTTTTAACCTCAAAATGTGAGTTTTCATTGATGGATACTTTTCCTCATACGAGTATTTCTCGATTTCCAATAAGTTCTAATGCTACGTACCCTCGTAGAATAGACAATAACCGTGAATTTTTTACATTACGAATTTTTGTGCGAGTCTTTTACACTTTATTGAAACAGTTTGCAGGCATCTTTAGCTCGAGAATGCTTGCAAGGTACCTTTTCTTGGAGAATACATCTGTTGTGCATGCGGCTTGCACGCTGACTTAAGTTCTCGCGATCTGATTGGCTTGGGTTTTGTGCCTAGCAAGCCTTTGTGACTTTTTCTACTCTGCAATCGCTTCTCGCATTCCTTTCATTTGGCCACGCTGCCTTACAGCACAACATAGTGAAAAGTATGAGAATTTTCTCGCCCACCCACAACAGCCAAAAGGCCTTAGAATATTGGATCGAACGATTTATGAATATTACCTGGAGGCCTGGATGCACGCAAGAAGACGATTCTAATTCATCTGCAAGAAGGGCCAGAGAGTCTATGCGCTGATGAATCTGCCCATGTCGAGCACAAGCCTAGTGGTCCTTTGCGTTCGACAAGTTGGTGGCTGCGCTGAAAACCATCTTCGGTCAGTCACACAGCACAGTCAGCAACCGCTAAAAGTTCAAGCCGCGCCCAGATGCCAGGCAAGCCAGTCAGCCAGTTCGTCGACGCCCTCCCGAAAACTCGCAGCAGACTGCGAATACGGCGTTCTCCGTGACCAGATGCTCATGGATAAGGAGCTCGAGCTGGATATGCCGATGGCATTGGTGATCCTGGTCGAATCTGCAATCAACGACGCCAAGAAGCTGTGCGACGGCAAGAGTGACAAAGAGGAGTCCCGAATCCAAAGGTTAGTGAGCGTAAACCACCACGCAAGGGACCCAAGGATGCGGCACCGCAGAAATCCAGCGCAGAGGCACGGTGTGGAAAGTGAGGGGGGGGGCACTCCACCCGCGCCTTAGCGTGTCCAGCGAAGAGCAATACCTGTTTTCACTGCCAAATGTCGATGTGACGGCCTGTTTTCACGGCCGATAGCGATGCCAGTTCTGCACTGTAAAGACGAGGACGATGAGCCATTCGAAGTGGCTACCGATGTCGATGCGGAGGGTGCAAAAATGTCTGCGCATCACGAGGAGGATTGGCAATACATCAAAAATGATCCACCACAGGGAAGCAAAAGTAACACTCAAATGTAACGGATGTAACGCGACGTTCAACTCGGAAGCCACACGCAAAAACCACGCAAAGTGATGCAGAAGCGGACGCAACAAGAACGGGAAGGTACAATGTGACAGGCTGCGGACGATGGCCAGTCGCGACAGTGTACCGCAAGGAAAGAAGACAATGCCCGACTTGCGGACGCCTATTAGCGAAAAAAAACGTGGCCAGACATAGAAGAACGTGTGAGGAATGGGACTGACCTGTCCAAGCGGAAACGTCGGCGACAAAGGACGAGACAAGACAAGACAAGGCAGTAGAATATAAACCGTCGCTCCTTAACTTCGCTATTTCCAGCATCGCCAACATCAACGTCAGGCTCCTATTGGACACGGGTTAAAAAGTCAACATCATCAACGAGAAAAGCGTGAAACGCCTGTCGAAGCAACTGGTCATCACGCCGACTCCAAAGCAACTGTTCTCGTACACAATGATCTGAGCTCGCGGCAATTGATGGTCTCGGGACAGTAGAGCTGCACGTTGTGCTCTGCGGCAAGTCCGCTGTTTTCCGCTTTTTAAATACACGAAGAGGCGCCAACATCCTCGGTCTGGACGCACAAGCTTGGATTCTCAATCCGATTCAACGCAATCAGTAGCATCGATGATATCGCTGGAAAGTTCCCGGGGAATCTTCGACGGCATCGGTATGGCCAAGAAAATTTGCCATCGACCATGGCTGCGCCAGAATGCGACACCGACAGTTGAGCCGCTGGGCCGGTGCCGCTGGCTCTTTAAGACCGCGTCAAGGACGAGCTAAGCAAGTTGGAGGCCGCAGGCGTCATCAAGAAGGTGATAACCATTTAGCGCTCAACGCACTGCTGTGCACCCAAGGCACCAGACACAAGCCGCTAAGCATTCCTTGATGGAACGACCGGCTACTGCAGTAGAACTTCAGCGTCGAGTATAAGCCTGGCAAGTACCATAGTACAACGTTGGCCTGGACTTCCTGTCCCGTTCCTGACAGCGAATGAAACCAAGGGCCTGACGCCGGCTGAGCTGCTGATCGGTCGGCCGTTTCGAGTACCTCTGATCCAGTGGAGCTGAGGCAACTGCCCCCCCCCCCTGATTCCAACGGTGGCATTCGCGACCGAGCGTCGAGTCCAGGACAACAAGGAGAAGGGCAGGCTGGCCACCGATCGGCGCCGTCGAGGACCTCACGACTGCAGGCTGCCGACTCCGTGCGCATCCGCAGGCCACAGACGGCTTACAAGCTGGCGACAAGGCTCGGCGAAACTCGTAGGATCACCCGGCGGGCTGGGCCCGGAATCCTGACTACTAGACGATGGCACGCGTCGTCACTCTGACAACCTGGCTCGCGTTCCGGGTACAGTGACAGGGCCGATGCCGGACTCGGCACTCTGATGGCGCCAAACGCCAGCGACAGCGCTAGCGCCGCTGACTAGGGTGCCGGCCGACGAGACGCCACCGACTCCGCTGAGACGAAGCGGCCGGACAAGACGAGCTTCGGTCCGGTTCAGCCCGAGTTGATTGGCAAAGTGTTTAACTTTTGACTGTGCGCACTCGATGGACTGTTGTGTTCCAATGCGTTGCTTCTCGTTGCTTTCTCGAGGTGGGAGGGGGGAATGTTGCGTATGCGGCTTGAACGCTGCCTTGCGTTCTCGCAACCTGATTGGCTGGGGGTTTGTCTGTTTTCCAAGACAGGCTGGGGGTTTGCTGCTTGATAAATTACGCTAGCTATGTCCCATTTACTAAAAATGGTCTGTGTGTGTGTGATCGATTTCAGAACAAATGGCTCAACCAATTTTCTTAAAACTTAAACTGTTCGATCAGAATTTTTTTCCATGACGGTACATGCATCGTGGCTAAGAAATTTCTCAATGCATTAAATATTCGAAAAACATGCTCTTTTGCAAAGGTCAAGCAGCTCTTTCGACTATAAATGTAAGTAGACACCGGAATTCCAAGCCTTTGTGACTTTTACTAAACTGCGATCGCTTCTCGCATATATTTCATACGTCCCGCTGCTTCACAGCACAACAGCATCGATTAACTTGACTGATCATGGTCTACAGATGAGCAGTATTGCTAAATGAGGACTCAGTGGGTCGAACACAGAGGGACCGCATCTGCGACTGTTGCCCGTGTGAAACAGCTGTTAAATAAAAGACTGATCCTGCATAAAACTTGGACTGAAGTTTAGTTTGTTTAAATAAAAAAAACTCAAAATTTGCTTCATCTTCTAAACATCCAAATTAGCACTATACAGTCTTTATTGAATCGCAAGCAAAACATAACTTGCGAAATTTTCTATAAAATTCTATTTAGAGCCAGAGATGATGAAGAGAGCGACTGGCAACTCAGTAAGGAGTTGCGCGCACTGCTCAAAGCAGCGGGCTTCACTCTAGAGAGAGCTCGGTGCCAGCAGAGTTTGGCTTCCATGCTGGAATCCACAGCTCAAGCCCTCGCACAGGACAGTGGTCGCATGTACATGACGGGCAGCTACGCAGAGGGCTGGGCCAACAGTCTGGTGCAGGTGAACGGCAGGACAGCTGCAGACTCGGACATCGACTGGACTGTGCTGCCTGATGGGCAAGCTCTGCATCTGGAAGGATTCTGCATGCGGTATTCAAATGGATGCGAAACCGCTCCAGTGCTTCCGGTTTCAGAGGGTCACGCAGTTGTTGCCACCGGATCTGGTAATTTTTTATTCGTTTTTTACAAAGTATTTTTGAAAGCCGAAACTATGCTCGCCAATTTAATTTTGCATTCACCGCAGGCAGCCAGCCAGCTAACAGCAGCCCAGCTTGCGGAGTGCGGCCTGCGCAGGACCTCTGTCACGCGATCGGGTGCTGCAATGGATCGAAAAATACGAGGTTGGGATCGGATTTCCCGTTGAATATGGGAAATGAAGCGCCACTCCATCTTGTGAGAGCCACCCGACCCAATTCAACCAACGAACTCAGAGTGAGCTTCAGCTTACAAGAGAAAGACATCATGAGACGGCTGAGCACAGTCCAGGGCCAGCTGTTCACACTCATCAAGTTCATCTTCAAGAGACACTTGCCGCTCACTCTGGACACAACTGGACTCAAGACCTACCATGCAAAGACTCTGCTATTCTTCATGCTAGAGAAGCGTGGCAGAGATCCGAAAGCTGAGGCACGGTGCGTCCGGATGGCATTTCATGGGGCTACTCAAGCCACGAGTAAAACTTTGCAGCCCCACAATCTGATCGCTCTGCTCAAGGAGTCTCTCGACATGATGCTGAGCTTAATTGACTCAAGTAGCTCGCCCGATGAGTGCATGCCGCACTTCTTCATGCCCGACGCTCCGCTCTACTTCAAGAACGCTGGAATCGGCGGCGACTTCGACAACACGAAGACGAGGGTTCGAGACCGACTTTGTGAGCTGAGAAGCGACATCGGCGGAGTGGTCGAGCAGCTGATGAGTCTCCTGAGACTTCTGCAGTCAGAGAAGTTCTACTTTCACCCGTTCACTCTGCTGCCTCTGACAGCGCCGCCTGCTGTCACGGAGATCAGGAAAGGAAGTTATGCTTCAGAGTTTTACTACAAGTTCGCAGACGTTTACAGTGTGGTGCACCAGTGTGTGAGCGAGCTGCAGTCGGAATCGAGCGACAGAGACACTCTGATGAGGCAGCTCAGTCTCCTGCATGAGCTGAAGTGGTGCAAGTGCGCCGCCCTGTGCATGACCGCCATGGCGCATTTGAAGTTCGGAGAATCTGAGGAGGCTGAGAGACTCGCGATGGAGCTGCAGAGACATCAGTTGGAGTCAGGGTTTAGGCCAAAAGATATTCAAGTGTCTGAAAACAGCCAATCTAAATTTCCAGAAGACTCAGACTGGGCGTGGAGGTTCTGCCTCCCCTGCGACTCTCCGCCTCGCTTCCCATTCCTTCCCGAGTTCACGCAGACTCTGTTCACAGCCAGACTGTCGCAGCCTCTCTCCTCCCACCTGTACGTGAGCTTCCGCTGCCTGAGCTGGAGTCTCCAAGCTGAGCTGCTCTGCAATCGCACACCTGCAATTAAACTGGAGGATTGGAAGCAAGAACTGGAAGAAGACCCAGACTTGGAGGAGCTGCTCACTCTGGCTCACTACAGCAACTGCCGCGAGCACGTGAAGTTCAGCCTGCAGCAGATGAAGATGATCGAGAAAGAGAGACGCGTCGCCATGGAGACGCAGGACGAGGAGAAGATCGGCTGGGTCAGGCAGAAGCTGGAGAGACTTGATGCAGCGGTAGTTCGGCCCGCCTCGGAGACACAGAGACGTGGTCGGAAAAGAAGAGCTGAGTGACACAGAATTCATGCCGTTTGGGGTAAATATTTTTTGGAAGAAATTAGCCCAGCAAAGTATAAAAAATATAACACTCTTATCTGATTTCTATACTTATTACATACAGTTCATTACGCACTGTTGATTTTTGTAAATTAAATGAAATCCCTCCTGCTTTTTTAGTTTTAAGGACGGCTTAAGTACTTGTTGTATTAATTATACATTTACGACCCATCATTGACTCAAGATAAACTTTTTCATAACTAGCTACAGTAGTAACGCCACACCAGTGTTGTCTTTTTAATCTTCTTAAGTAGCTAGTCCATTTATTAGGAATTTTATGTGATATTTTTTTCTTTGGCCTTTGACGCAGTGCAGTTTCGAGTTGGTGAAAGACATGTCTCTGTGTTTATTTAGCTTTTTACGAGCGAAAAACGCAGCTAAAACAACTCATGTCTAGTATATTGGAAAATTAATCACAGCAAGGACCTCTGTTGTATATTACACCATGGATGTATTGATACAGATTTATTACCATAGATACATTACCATATAGATTACCATCATGGATAAATTGATTGATTAAATATTGGTTTTTGCAACGTACACAGGTAAGGAGGGTAAGATTGAAAACAATTGATTACAACTTGGCTTTAACAACATAAATAGGTAGGTAGGAGATAAAATTATAGATTGAGATTGAAAATTAAACCAAATGTACACAATTCTTGTCCGGTGGTCAAAAGGCAGAATCAGGGGGGGGGGGGTAGCTTAAGTAATTGAACGTCAAACAAAATGTACACAGCGTACACGACTGTGTCACTCACTGTTCAGAAAACGCGGAGAACGTGACCTGCACCACAATGTTGTAATTGGGTGTTGAGATTCGGGGTCTGAGCTTTTATGTGCAGGGCCTCGAGAATTCTAAGTTTGGCGTCAGTATGGCTTTGGTCAATGATTTTAAAGTGTTCTTCTGGTTTGCAGTCATTGCAGTTAGTGCATTCAAGAAGATGTACACAAGGTTTAATTTACAAGCAATTGTTTTTTACTCTTTTTTACTCTCCCATGAAAGCTGACTGCACAAGAATCCATAAGAGCCTGTTGATTTCAGCACAAGTTTTGGCCATAGACTAATGTTAGCCAGGCTGAACACTGCGCGCAAACCGATTCCTTCCCATGTGTGTTTGCTCCATAGACTCAGCAACCATAGACAATTGCTTGTTTGTCTTTTCCTCACTTTTTTCTCTAACCTTTATGTACATAACACTGGCCTGTTCACACGCGCTCCTTCGAATAAAATTTTTCTTGACCACATCATGGAGCTGAGATCCGCAGCTTTCATTTGAATCAAGTTACAATTAAAACGGACTGAAATTATGTCCGCTAGAAGACATCGTAGCAAGGGTTCCGGAACTTTTGACGGACAGTATAGATTCAATGAAATTTGAATAAATAATTGATCAGTTAAATAAGTTTCTCAGTCTCGGGTATCTAAAACTGTTGAAGATGAAATCCAAAGTGCCTGTCTGACCAAATTAGGACCATTTATATTTTCATAGCCTTTTTCAAATGCATTTGCTATACTGATCTAAACTCATGGAAACAATGTGTGTAGGATCCGTTTCTATCGATTATGATAAGATATTTGATAAGATTTATTGATAAGATAATAAATAGTGCAGCAGTGCCTCGTGTAGTTGTGTTCATATATTGTGGCCTTGTGGTCGTGGATTCATGGTTTGAAAGTTTTTATAGCTATAATTTTAGTTCTTATTCTTAATAAGTTTTTATTATTTTGAAGTATCTGCTAGAGGGAGATGCGACACCTTGAAATCTTTTGGCCGGAGGCTTGGGTGAAGTTGGTTCGCCCCTGGCCCTGACTCCCGTGACAGTATGATTGTGTGAATAAGCATGAAAACAAAGTACGCTCGTAAAGTATTGTAAAAGCACATTGAAAGGTATAAAATATCATTTTCATAATAGATATTAACAAATTACCATTTAACTCCTCCCCGGGGAAACCCCGGGGATTCCCCGGGGAAAGGGTTCAAATTCCCCGGGGACCCCGGGGAGTAGAAAGTCCGGGGAATTGACATCCCTAGTTGTAGCTATCGCATTTTTATAATCTTTTATACATCGCCTTTTTATAAATCTTTTGCTTTTACAAACCATGCTGGATTGCTTTGATAGTTTGATTTGCGAATTGCCATCCACTGTTAAACTGCTGCAGAGTTTGCCTACACAGAGGGCAGTGGTTGGATTGGAATTTCTCTCTTAACTGTAATGGCTAAACGTAGCCTCTCGGGGGTGCATAGAAGACTATAAATAAAGTTATTCCAAAACACTGTACATTTGCTATGTACATTCAGCCCCATCGCCTGACCCTTGGCCTGGCTCTGGGGGAATGAGTGAGTGAGTGGCACAAACAACATAAAAAGCAGACAAACTTCACATGCTTACAGTTTCCGTCCTGATTGAGTTACAGAGTTGAAAATTTACATTTAGACAGAGAATAAGTCAATGAAAAATTGTGTCAAGTTTGAAGTCAATCGCTTTACGTGGAGCAAACTTATGGCAGCCGAAAGTTGGTCAATTTTTTAAATCCCTTTTCCACATCTCGCCAGATAAGGGAAGGAGAGAGGCGGCGGTTGGGGTGGTTACTACGCTGAAAAAAACAGCCTAACTTTAAAAGTGCACAGCGCTGTTGAGGATTAAATTTGAGACTCGAAATTTTACATGATTGTGTCAAAATAGTTGAAGATTGTTCGCGTCAAATTTGAAGACGATTGGTAAAACTAGAGCGGCGCTATGGAGGATTTAGTGAAAAAATCTCGCACTTTAGCAGTTTTTTGCACTTTTAGGTAGGAAGACGAATGGAGAATGGAGCGGTGCCAGAATCGCCAGCTTCATCACCCGGAGGCTGGAGTAATAGCTGCTACTGGGAATGCAGACTCGAATGGACCGCCTGCGGTGCCAGTCTGAACGGCTGTCAGGGGAACTTGGACTGCTTGCAATGATATTGCAGTTGCTTGGGAATTACTGCGGCTTCGTCCCTGCATTCCCTCTCTCTGCCCCTTTATTCCCTCTCTCTGTCCCTTCATTCCCTCTCTCTGTCCCTTCATTCCCTCTCTCTGTCCCTTCATTCCCTCTCTCTGTCCCTTCATTCCCTCTCTCTGTCCCTTCATTCCCTCTCTCTGTCCCTTCATTCCCTCTCTCTGCCCCTTCATTCTCTCTCTCTGTCCCTTCATTCTCCCTCTCTCCCTGTCTCTTCACTCCCTCTCTCTCTGTCTCTTCATTCCCTCTCTCTCTGTCCCTTCATTCTCCCTCTCTCCCTGTCTCTTCACTCCCTCTCTCTCTGTCCCTTCCCTCCCTCTCTCTCTGTCCCTTCATTCCCTCTCTCTGCCCCTTCCTTCCCCCTCTCTCTGTCCCTTCCTTCCCTCTCTCTGTCCCTTCATTCCCTCTCTCTGTCCCTTCATTCCCTTCTGTCTCTGTCTCTTCATTCCCTCTCTCTGTCCCTTCATTCCCTCTCTCTCTGTCCCTTCATTCCCTCTCTCTCTGTCCCTTCATTCCCTCTCTCTCCGCCTTCATTCTCCCTCTCTCTTTGTCCCTTCATTCCCTTCTGTCTCTGTCTCTTCATTCCCTCTCTTTGTTCCTTCATTCCCTCTCTCTGTCCCTTCATTCCCTCTCTCTCTGTCCCTTCATTCCCTCTCTCTGTCCCTTCATTCCCTGTCTGTTCATTCCTCTTTTCTTCTCTTCATCTCAATCTCCCACCCTTCAATTTCTCCGTTCATCTCTCTGCTTTTTACTTAACTTGTTGAAGTTGTGGTTCTGTCGAACTGCCCCGCAAGGAGATTTTTTAAACACTTTTAGCCTAATACGAGTATCTTTTATAATTTTCTCGAAAATCATTGTCAGCTTGTAACGATTTTGCTTTATTAGAGACAATTTGCTCGTAAGATGCAGTAAGCGTGTTTCTCAGCTGCCTGTCCTACTCAAACTTTAATTTTTTTCTTTCAAGAAAACCAGAATAAAATTGCAACAATTTAAAACCGAAAACATTCGATTTACAACTTTAAGGCAAATTCTTGACGCAGCTGTCAACACTTGCTGTATGGGATTGAACTTCCCATTTTATTCCTCTGGATTTGCAGTGCATTGTGGGCTGATGGCAGCTGCGCGCGGCTGGGGGAGTCCTGGGGATCGGTTTTTATTGCCTTCTAGACTCGGCACCTCGTTGGCGGCTCATAAAGCACAGTGCGGAGGTGGGACTGCGGGGGTGCTTTTGAACTCGGGCGAGAAATCGAAGTTCAGAAATCCATTGCTGCGCATGGACTGCTAAATACTAAAGTAATTATAGTTAGCATCTGGATTGGAAACATCTACTTCTGAGTTGGAGCTAATTGCTATTCATTTCAATGGGAATTAATATTATTAGCTAAACTGATAAGTCGATAAATAAACCCTACAAAGTGTAAAGAAAAGACACTGATAACATGGAAACCATGAGAACAATTTAACAAGAAAAAATCTTTAAAAACAAAAAGCGGGAAAAGATGAGAACAGCGAAACTACAAAGTATGAGAACCATGAGAACAACTATGAAAACCATTAGAACAACTTTTAGAACCATGAGCACAACTTTGAGAACCCCCATGAGAACAACTATGAGAACCATGAGAACAACTTTGAGAACCATTAGAACAACTATGAGAACCATGAGAACCATTAGAACAGCTTTGAGAACCACGAGAACAACTATGAGAATCATGAGAACAACTTTGAGAACCATGAGAACAACTATGAGAATCATGAGAACCATTAGAACAGCTCTGAGAACCGTGAGAACAACTATGAGAACCATTAGAACAGCTTTGAGAACCATTAGAACAACTAATCGTTTACTCGATTAGAAACTACTCGTTTCTAATTAATGGTGCTTCATTTTCTGCTACAAGCTGCCTGATCTGTGCAGTGCGGTACGCCTTTGGAGTTCAACTGGCTTCGCTGAGACTGCAAGGACTGTGAGCTGCCTGGCTGAATGAGCTATACAGTAGGATTTTGTCAGTCAGTTTAATTTTGCTGAGCATGATCACGCATAGTGTAGGCATATGTACACTGTCTGTGCCCAAGGCCAAGTTTTGTGCAGGAGAAATATTTGGGTTGTCGATATTAGGTTTAGGTTTTTCTATATTAGGTTCAGGGTTGCCGATATTAGGTTTCGGGTTGTTGATATTAGGTTCAGGGTTGTCAATATTAGGTTTAGGGTTGTCGATATTAGGTTTAGGGTTGTCGATATTAGGTTTAAGGTTGTCGATATTAGGTTTAAGGCTGTCGATATTCGGTTCAGGGTTGTCGATATTAGGTTTCTGGTTGTCGATATTAGGTTTAGGGTTGCCGATATTAGGCCTAAAGTTGTCAACATTTGGAGTAGGTTTGTGATTTTTTGGACTAGGGTTGTAAATACTAGATGAAATGGGCGATGTCCTGCGGTTTAGGCTACTGGTTTACTGGTTTCTTTTCAATTTGATTAATTGAGCTCGGGAGACTCCGGACTTAGATTAAGCTGGAAGATTTTTAGCTACCTTAAATTGTATGAGTAGTCGTTACGATCTAGGCTACGTTGCTCTACTAATCTGCTGTTACGTACTTTTATTTGGTAGTGCTTTGCATCGGCCGCGATGTACTCTGTCACTGTGCAGCTGGCTGCACTGCAACTGCTGGCTGCTGCCGCCAAGTCTGCTGGCTGCTGCTGGCAACAAAGATTGAAGTCTTTGTATAGCAATATTCTAGGATGTAACTGATAGATTATAGTAATTTTCAGTTTTATTTTTGTTAGATTAGGTTTAATTTGTTTCGAGGGTGTTACGCATGTACTTTTATATTATGATTGCCCGTTTAATATGCAAGGGAGTTACATGTACAATTTGCTTCTGTTATTCATATTTTTAATATAAAAATAGCGTCAAATATAGATCTTACAGACACTTAGTATGCGAGAAAGTGTGTAGTCTATAATTTTTCCTTCTAAATATATAGCTTTTTGCGTTCTAGTTTGGACTGCGGGCTTTTAATTTGGACACAAAGTTGAGCAAAGCCCAGAGAATGCTGGCTAGTCTATGGCACAAGCCAGAAACAACTGACGGGCTTTTAAATTCGACAGCGGGCACAAATTTGGACACAGAAGACAAGAAGATCAAAGTTAAGAGCGACAGTAATCAGTTTTTGAGGGTAGGTTATGAATCTATATTTGACCCAAACATTGAACTTGACCTTGGTAGCTGGTCGTCCTGACCCCTCCTTCCGTAGCACAGAATCTTCTCCAGTTGCTGAGTAGCTATCCAGAATTCCATAAATGGTTGATCTTGGGACACCAAGCTCAGCAAAATATTTTGCGATTGCATTTTTGCTCAGCCCAGGGTGCTCAATTTTATATTGTACAACCAGTTTACGCCGCTGCTCTTCATTTAGAGACTGCATCTCAGACGTGACGGGGCAAACGAGTGAAAAAAACAACTTAAGTTGTGAGGAAGACCCCCAGTATTGCTCAAAAGCATCAGTTCAATAAATTCGCCTTGTTAGTTTGTCTATGGCAAAAACTAACCATGTCCAGATTTTTACCAATCACCCAGTATCCAAACCGTTAGGTACAATTTTCTAAAACTTTAAACTTTAAGACTCTTGCGTTGTCAGAGCCTGTTTCTTCCTTCTAAAAAAACTCGTCGAGTGTTTTGTGCGCTGGCTCAAGAAAAAACATGCAAGAGAAAGGAGAAGGAAAAGACTGTCCGAATTTGTGCCCGCTGTCGAATTTAAAATCCCGTCAGTTGCTTCTGGTTTGTGCCATAGACAAGCCAGCATTCTCTGGGCTTTGCTCAACTCTGTGTCCAAATTAAAAGCCCGCAGTCCAAACTAGAACGCAAAAAGCTATATCATAGTTTTCAAATTCTGTTGACAAGTTTAATAGTACCGAGACAAGTTCAATAGTACCAGACAAGTTTAATAGTACAAGACAATCAAGTTTAATTGTACAAGAAAACAAGTTCAATAGTACAGCACAATAGAAGTTGTAATTGTGCATGTAATTGCAGAAAAAATTCATGCAAAATACTGTAAGCGAAGCGATAGCAAGGTCTAGTGCAGAATCTCTATTTTGACAAAATTTACTTACTGTATATGGTCACATACAGCTATAAAAAGCCGTGTAGATTAAAAGCGAAGACAGAAGACAGGGCTGTACAGTCTTAGCTATCTTACGCGTACCCTCGTATGCATCGCATAAAAAGGTGCATGAATAAACAAATAATGGACGGCAGCTCTTGTCTTGAGATTCTGAGCGAAGATCTTTGCGAATCAACTGAAGGTTTTAATAAAAGCATCGGCAAGGAGATTTTTTAGCCAGAAGATCGAGGCGCGTACGCACAAGCCTCAGTTTTCTCATTTAGTATAGCGTCGGATTACGCCAAAAGCTTATTACGCCGAGCCAAAGGCCACTAATCTACCGTATTCGAAATCGGTTTGTACTGAATTTACTACACTCGCTTAGTTTATGCCTTTATCAGTTTAGTTCGTACATTTCAGTGCGAGTCACAATCAATGTTTTCGGATGCATTCATCCTAAAACCATTAAATTTTGTAAATAAGCTCAGTTTAAAAGTTTCAGTTATTTTAGACTTTAAACAGCAAAAGTCTACTTGGATAAAATTTATTGCTCTAGGGTAGATTAGTAAAATTCGATCAATAACATAAAATCGTTGCTTTTTTAAACACTTTATCGATGTGTACATGTAACTAGATAAAACAGCTACACTGACACTGATATGATATATATAAATCCGCTGTCCACCCTGCCAAATTACAGATTGATGATGTCATCCAGCTTCACACCAGTAATTTACATCCTATCTGCTTAAGGCCCACTGAACTGTTCTCGGGGGCACAGCTGAGAATTCTGAAGGCAAATGGCCGAACCAGCCAACATCAAGGATGCTGTGGCCATCGGAGACTTGCAGTCGGTTGAGGCATTCCTACAGGCAATCGGTGATGAGGCTGAGAAAGGCAAAGCTGCAGACAAACTGACTCGGTTGGCTGCTCGCTCTCGCCAGTGGGAAATCGTCAGACTTCTTGTGCAAGCAGTTGAAGACTCGAGCCCAAAGGACCGCTGCTGCCTCGAAATTGCAAAAGTCGCCGCCCTGTCAAACGAATGGGCGATGCTGAAGTTCCTTGTGGAAGCGATCGCTGATCAATCTGTGAAAGACCTGTGCTGTCAGAAGACGGTGAAGTCTGCTGCATGGTCAAGTCAATGGGAGACAATCAAGTTTTTGGTTCAGACTGCTACTGACCCCAAGGTAAAGGATAGCTGCTGCCTGAAGGCAATGAACTTTGCTGTAAGCGAGCGTCACTGGAATCTGTTCCTATTTCTGCTTCAAGAAACTTCTGACCAGGACATCAAGAACAGCTACTGTAGCGAGGTGTGCCAACTCGCAGCCAGCGAGTCCCAATGGGAGGTGGTGAAGCTCCTGCTGCAGGCCGCCTCCGACCCAGCGGTGACAGACCGGTGCTGCTCCGAGTCCGCCTGTTTCGCAGCCGCATTCGCCCTGTTCGATACCGTGCGGTTTCTGTCCGAACGAATCACCGACAGAAGCGCAAAAGACCAGTGCTGCAGACAGGTTGCAGTCATCTACGCCGAGGCCGGGCGCCTTGACCTGATGAAAGACTTGGTGCAGTCCATTGCCGATCAGAAGGTCAAGGACGAGTGCTGCAAAGAGGCTGCAAAATCGGCAGCTATCGAAAGTCAAACACCCGAGCTGCAGTTTCTGCTTGAGTCGATTTCTGATCAGAGCACGAAAAACCAGTGCTGCATTGAGGCTACTCAGGAATCTATCAAAGGTTGTTCTTATAACAATGCTGAGTCGTTGCGTCTTGATGGAGACCAAACCGATTTCATCAGCGACAATAAAGGAGATGACAAAGAGGTCAAGCATCAGGTGCCAGCGTTGCAAATGTTGTTTGAGTCTCTTTCTGACGGTCAAGCAAAAGACCAGTGGTGTCTCAAAGCCGCAGAATGTGCTGCAGCAGTTGGTCGCCTCGAAGTCGTGCAATTCGCTGTGCAGAGGGCGTCAGAGCGGAGCGTGCAGGAGCAGTGCTGGGCAAGAGCTGCAGAGTCTGCCGCACGGAGCAACCAGTTTGGGCTGGTGAAATGCATGTTGCCTGCAGTTGTGCGCCAAGATGTAAAGGACGAGTGCTGCATGCAGGCTGTGAAGTACCATGCATCTACTGGATGCATAAACGAGGCTAAGTACTTCTTCTTTAAACTTTCCTCACAGTCCCTAAGGAATAAGTGCAGTGAGGAGGTTTTAAACGACATCAGTACGTCAGAACACAAAAAACTCATTGCGCAAAACAGCTATTGGACGTTCGTGGATTTCCTTGTTCAAGCGATTTCGGACCAAGATTTAAAAAATCGCTGCTGCTCTGATCTGATTCGAGCTTCGAGCAAAATCCACTGGCCAGCCTGGTCCTTTCTGATAAACTTAATTTTAGACCAGACAGTGAAAGATGACTGCTGCAGAGTTTTGGCTCAATCTGCATCTCAACAAGGTCAAATTGATATTGCAAAGAATTTTATAAAGAGAGTCGCTGCTCAAAGCATAAAAGACAAGTGCTGCTTGGAGATTGTCACATCTGCGACGCCAAGTACTCGTAACTGGCAATTTTTGACATTTTTGCTTGCTTCAGTAGTTGATATCGACGCTCAGAATGAATTCTGCATTGCGGCAGGAGCTGCAATTATGGAGCAGTATGGATGGAGCAAAGTGAAAGTCTTTTTACGGAGAATCATCGGTCAGGGTTTGAGAGATCTGTGCTTTGCGGCAATGTCGTATAACGTAAAATTTTTTTCGGATGTTTTGCAAAGCAATCCGCGAATGTCAACTGAAGCGATAAACTTTGCAATGAATATCGTCAACAAGAGCATGAGAAGTAAGTTTTTGCTGGATCTTGCGAGCCACTTTACTAAACCTAAAATGTGGGATGAAGTGAATAAGGTACTGAATATAATCATAGACCAAAAATTAGATAATCAGAACTGCAGGAAGTCCGCAAACACTGCTGTGAGTGCCCGCGAGTTGGATATAGTGAAACAGTTTCTGCAAACAAAGACTGAGTTAGGTAATAAAATCTCTGCTGGCGAGGCGATAGTTCAAACGGCAGCCGAGGATAATCATTTTGATACAATAAATCTACTTCTACAGGCAATTCCTGATCCATTTGACAAAGACCAGTGCTGCCTGCAAGCCATTTTAAGATGTTTTGTTCCACTGAAAGTCGCATGCGTAAATGACGACTTCCTTTGTATTATATTTGATTCCGCCTCAAGTTCTCAAGCGCAGGACCAGTTTAGAATGCTGGTGGCAGTTATATCTGCACAATCAGGTGACCTGGAAAGTTTAAAATCCTATTTAAGCTCGATTGCGGATGCTGCAATGCGCAGAAACTGTTGCAGAGATGCAGCTGTTGCAGCAGCACGCTGTGGGGAATCTGAAGTACTACAATTTCTCCTGTCAACAGTCGCTGACCCGAACGACAAGGACGAGATCTGCTTCCTTGCTGCGAAATCATCAGCCAGTCACAGTCGATTGAAATGTTTCCAGTTGCTTGTTCAGACTGTTGCGGACCAGAAGCAGCGAAGCCAATGCTGTATGAGGTCAGAAGTCTTCGCCAATGATGAGAACAAGTTGAGCTCCGTCAAACGCTTGGTGCAGGCTGCTGGTGCGAACGGCTTCAAGGATCAGTTCTGCATGGAAGTCGCAAGTGCGATCAATTATTTCTCAGGACCAGAACCACCTAAAGAACTTCAATACCTCATTGATGCGGTGTCCAGCCATCAGGTTCGCGATTTTTATTGCATCGAGGCGGCAAAACGAGCGGCAAGTGGTCGCAACTGGAAGTTAGTGAAGTGTCTCTTGCAGACTATTGCAGATTCAGCTATTGCTAAAGATTTTTGCCTTCAGGTTGGGGAGACTGCTGCAAAGGATGGCCACGTGGAAATTTTGAAAGAAATTCTTGACAGAGAGACGTCTGCAAACAAAAAACTGCTTTCTAGACGCAAGTGCGCAATGGCGGCTTGCTCTCGTCTTCACGAGCATATCGTTGCCTACCTAGGCCTCGAGCCCGACTGGCTCTTCCAATACAGCACCATCCTCAGCTTCACTGCAGCAATGGCCATCGAAGGCAGGAACTCTGTTCTCAACGACACCCTCTCTCGAATGCAGCCAGCTCGCATCACACAGCTGCTCCGTCTCTCCATCTCTCAAAGACACGTCGCTCTTGCTGTCACACTGATCAATGATGAGCGAGTCAGCACAGAGCATGTCGATCTGCCAGACAGCACTGGAGCCACTGCTCTCATGCTGGCAGCTGATGCAGGTCATCACGAGCTCATTGAGAAACTCATCGATCTCGGTGCGTCAGTGCGTGCTGAAGACAGTCAGGGTCGGACTGCTCTGTCACGAGCGTGCGAAGCCGGTCACGTGCGAGCAGCCAAGGCTCTGATGGACAGAGGAGCGGATGCGAGTCATCGAGACGGTCGGAGTCTGACGTGTGGTCAGTTGGCTGAGCAGTTCGGTCACTCACAGCAGCTCATGCAATTGATATCTGGGTGAGTAGTTCGATAAAATACACTCAGAAGGCGACATTCACTTGAAAGGAAATTTTCTTTCTAACTTCAGACAGAGCGAGAAGCCAAAATGCCAGAAGTTTTTTAATCTTATGATGTGAGTTTTCGCTGACTGCTACCTTTCTTTATACGTGTATTTCTTGATTGGCCAACAAATTTCTAGTTCTATGGGCGTACATAGAAGACAGTTTTACAGTATTATAGTTTTTTTCAAAATTTTAAGTTTTGTACTTGGTGCACGAGTATTTATAAGCAAGGAAATATTTTTACGCAGTTGCAGGATCCATAGTGCAGTGGTTTACAGGCATTGTAGCTTGAGAATGCATGAAAACATGGGTAATTATTGCATATTCTTGGAGAACGCATCGCTTTATCTCATCATGAGTTCTTGACTCGTCCATGGTACAAAGACGAGCGGCTTTGCCGCCAACAAGTTAATGGGTCGAACACAGATAGAACACTTAGACTGAAGTTTTAGTGTATTAAAATGAATCTCTAAAAGTGTGTGTCATCTTTCAAAGTTCCACATTGGCTTTCTATTGAATCGCAGCAGAGCAAACCACCCCTTAAATTTGCTTGAAAATCCTTATAGAGCCATAGATGATGAAGAGCACGACTGGCAACTCAGTAAGGAGTTGCACGCACTGCTCAAAGCAGCGGGCTTCACTCAAGAGAGAGCTCAGTGCCAGCAGAGTTTGGCCTCAGTTCTGGAATCCACAGCTCAAGTCCTCGCACAGGACAATGGTCGCATGCACATGACGGGCAGCTACGCAGAGGGCTGGGCCAACAGTCTGGAGCAGGTGAACGGCAGGACAGCTGCAGACTCGGACATTGACTGGACTGTGCTGCCTGATGGGCAAGCGCTGCATCTGGAAGGATTCTGCATGCGGCAGTCAGATGGATGCAAAACCGCTCCAGTGCTTCCGGTTTCAGAGGGTCACGCAGTTGTTGCCACCGGATCTGGTCAGTTTTTATACGTTTTGTAAAGTCAGTTTCTTATTTTTGAAATAAGAAACCACTCGACGCTTTCATTGGGTGTTCACCACAGGTAGCCAGCCAGCTAAGAGCAGCCCGGCCTGCGGAGTGCGGCCTGCGCAGGACCTCTGCCACGCGATCCGGTGCTGCAATGGATCGACAAATGCGAGGTTTGGATCGGGCTTCCCGTTGAATATGGGAAATGAAGCGCCACTTCATCTCGTAAGAGCCACCCGACCCAATTCAGCCAACGAGCTCAGAGTGAGCTTCAGCTTACAAGAGAAAGACACCATGAGACAGCTAAGCACAGTCCAGGGCCAGCTGTTCACACTCATCAAGTTCATCTTCAAGAGACACTTGCCGCTCACTCTGGACACACCTGGACTCAAGACCTACCATGCAAAGACTCTGCTCTTCGCAATGCTGGAAAAGCATGGCGCAAATTCTGAAACTGAGGCTTGGCAGCCCCACAATCTGATCGCTCTGCTCAAGAAGTCTCTCGACATGATGCTGAGCTTCATCGACTCGAGCAGCTCTCCCGATGAGTGCATGCCGCACTTCTTCATGCCCGACGCTCCGCTCTACTTCAAGAACGCTGGAATCGGCGGCGACTTCGACAACACGAAGGCGAGGGTTCGAGACCGACTATGTGAGCTGAGAAGCGACATCAGCGGAGTGGTCGAGCAGCTGAGGAGACTCGTGAGACCTCTGCAGTCAGAGAAGTTCTACTTTCACCCGTTCACTCTGCTACCTCTGACAGCGCCGCCTGCTGTCACGGGGATCAAAAAACAGCCTGAATACTTACACTTCGTAAAGTTCGCAGACGTGTACAGTGTGGTGCACCAGTGTGTGAGCGAGCTGCAGTCGGAATCGAGCGACAGAGGCACACTGATGAGGCAGCTCAGTCTCTTGCATGAGCTGAAGTGGTGCAAGTGCGCCGCCCTGTGCATGACCGCCATGGCGCATTTGAAGTTCGGAGAATCTGAGGAGGCTGAGAGACTTGCGATGGAGCTGCAGAGACATCAGGTTGAGTCAGGGTTGAAGCCAGAGAATATTGAAGTGTCCCCATATAGCCCAGCTAAATTGCCAGAAGACTCAGACTGGGCGTGGAGGTTCTGCCTCCCCTGCGACTCTCCGCCTCGCTTCCCATTCCTTCCCGAGTTCACGCAGACTCTGTTCACAGCCAGACTGTCGCAGCCTCTCTCCTCCCACCTGTACGTGAACTTCCGCTGCCTGAGCTGGAGTCTCCAAGCTGAGCTGCTCCGCAATCGCGCACCTGTAATTCAACTGGAGGATTGGAAACGAGAGCTGGAAGAAGACCCGGATTTGGAGGAGCTGCTCACTCTGGCTCACTACAGCGACTGCCGCGAGCACGTGGAGCTCAGCCTGCAGCAGATGGAGATGATCGAGAAAGAGGGACGCGTCACCATGGAGACGCAGGACGAGGAGAAGATCGGCTGGGTCAAGGAGAAGTTGAAGAGACTTGATGCACTGCAGTAGTTCTGCCGGCTTTGGAGACGCAGATAGGTGCTCAGAAAAAAAGCTGAGTGACGCAGATTTCGCGCCGTTTGGGGTTAAACACTTTAGGAAGAAATTAGATAAATAAAATAGTAAACTCCTAGCTGTTTTCTCTACTTATTATAGTTCATCAAGCACTGGTGTTGTTTGTAGCAAGGACCACTAGAAGTCGTTGGTTTGTAGATTAAGTGATGGTATCTCTCCTGCTTTCTGAGGTTTAAGGACAGCTGAAGTGTTCGTATTATACATGTATAACCCGTAAATCGTTCACACAAAGGAAATTACGAGTGGTGTTTCAAAAGTAACGAGAATTTTGTTATAATTTTTGATTGGATGAACGAGTATGAACCGGAAATTTTCGCCCAACAATTTTACATATTTGAACAACTAAAAGCTTTATTTTAAGCCTTATATAGCTATACACGCAACTGTGTAATCGTAAATTAAGTCCATGCCTCGAGATTGAAAATTGCGATTTTTGTGTATAGACTCGAAAAAGTTTAAACTTTGAAGGCTTTTAAACTTCTGCTGCTAAATTTGGCTACTTCTCATAAAGGCCCACCGTTTCTGCTTTTTATGGTAAAATTTGCCTGGGAATAATCTTGCAGTTTTGAGCTGCATAGCTGCACTGCTGGTTAAAGTTGCAATTTCTGACTGATGTTGCCACAGAATAGTAGCTAAATTCTGTGAAAGTGGCTCAATTTTTTCCGACTGAGACTATGGAAGGTCCGAAAATGTCGTCGAGTTTTTTGGGAGGAGGGAATCAACAAACTGATGCATCGCTGCGAGAAGTGTATCCGAGATGAATGGCAGCTTTGTAGAGCTCACTGAAATCACTGAAGAAGTGGACAATGGTGCGGATTTTTGACTTGAAGAACACGTTTAAACTTGGCTAATATTCTCAAGTAGCTATAGTCCAATGAGTGAGCTTAATGTGTGATATTTTTTATTTAGCCTTCGACGCTGTGCAGTTTTGAGTTGGTGAAAAAGACATGTTTCTGTGACATTCAGCTTTTTAGCTAAAAGAACTTATTTCTAGTATATTGGAAAATTAATCACAGCAAGGACCTCTGTAATATATTACACAATAGATGTATTGATACAGGCATAGATAGATACATTACCATATAGATTACCATGGATAAATTTCCATAGGTATTTTGCATAACAATGTATGCTAAAATAATATACTGTATTGCAGAGGTCTCTGGTTATTGTCAAAGATTTTTTGTTAATCAGGAATTCCAATAAAAGATTTATTAACTATCTAGCTTGCTTATAATTACCAATTCCAACTTTCAAATTACTCTAAGCGCGTGTAACTATATTCCGAAAATTCTTGTTTATTTGCGGCTTTAAATAAATAATCAATCAATCAATTTTCAGTATATCGAGCTTTAACGTGACTTTTCCAATTTCTGACAAACTTTCAAGTATAAAACGACAAAATATCTTAATATCGATCTTATTCTCTCAGCGCTTAAGCCGCAAGTATAAAATATAGTTGCTAACTACTAAACTTATTCGGGTTTGATTTATACGACGTGTTTAGCTAGTCCTTTGCCATCATTTTCAGCTTACCTACCCTTAAGATAGGACTGTCGACCAAGGACCAGTGTGTATATACACTTGTAGACCCTGTAGATCCCTACAGTTGTTTGCCAGATTCCATTGTCCCGGTTGCCTCTCAACCTTTATATGCCAGCTTATATCAATATTTACTCTGATCTCGCCTTGCTACTATTGCATAGACACTACAATATTGTCTGTGCTTTTGGGTGTAGCTTTAATGTAACTGATAGAAAAGTACGCGTTACCTAATTGTGACGAATCTGATCGAGTTCGAGTGCTGATCGACAGGCTTTCTACATTACTATGTATCGAAATCAATCAGAACACACAAAGTCAGTTCTGAACTGGAATTTACGAGACACTGGAGACAAAGAGCGCAGAGCACTCTACAAAGCTAAGTCACTCTTATTATAGCTTTGTAGTGAGTTGCAAGTGTACTTGTATGCGCCAGTCGCTAGAGCGGGGTGGGGGTTGTTATTGTACAGCATGTACGTGCTTTTCACCCACCCCTGTCTCTATCTTTTATACCCAGTTATGTAACAATCGTTGTATCGTATTTAACCTGCGTATCGATCTAATAAACGCCAAGAGGCTTCGTCAACTCTCAGTCGTATCTCTCTGCCTTAGTCTACAACTGGTAGCAGAGCAAATTATTCTAGAATGGCTGAGAAAGGTTTGACCGCCAGTGCAGCGCTGCCCAGAGTTTTCAGTACCGGCAACTTTAAGGAATGGCTGCAGCGTTTCAATGTATGCGCAAAAGTCAACAAGTGGGACACGTGCAAAGCGGAGCGACTGGCCACATTTTTGGATGGCGAGGCTCTCGTCGTTTATTTGAAACTGTCGGCAGGAGATCAGGCAGACTACGACAAAGTAGTCCAGGCATTGGATGATGCATTCCACCCGAACCGCGAGCACTTCGCCGTCATGGAGGCGTTCAAATCAAGGAAGATTTTGTCGAATGAGACTCCACGCATGTATCTTTACGAGTTAAAGAAGATGCTCAAAAGCTCCTCCGTGGACAACAAAGATGCTCAAGAGGCTCTGCTGTTCCATCAGTTCGTCTGTGGCCTTCCCGAATCTGTGAGCTGGCAGATTCGCGCGGACTCCAGCTTTAAGACCTCAGAGCAAGCGCTTCAAAAGGCCCAGCTACTGATGCAGCACAGCTCGCCAAGCATCCCAGCAGCAGCGGTGCAACCTCAGTCGAGCCAATCCAGCGAAGTTCAGGAGCTGCGGGACACTGTGCAGAGTCTGCAGGCATCGGTGAGCACCCTGAGTTCCCAGCTGCAGCAGCTGGCAGCCTGTGGAGTGAGGACGAATAGCAAAACGAGACCGCAGCACCGTTCGAAGTCTGACATCATCTGCTACAACTGCCACAAGGCCGGCCACATTGCCAGAGATTGCTACAGCAGGCGACAGCCGGGAAACGCCAGAGGCTGGGGTGTGCGGGCCCGCAACCCCGGCCAGCAGTAACTGCGGGCCCAGCAGCAGCGGCTTCAAGGCCGGCGCTCACTGTCGGCGGGATCTTCGACGGATGCAGCGTCGCGCCCGACCGACTATCGCAGTGTGAGTGCAAGCTTGATGGCAGAAGTGTGAAGGCACTGTTAGACACCGGAAGCCAG
The DNA here is from genome assembly GCA_002269645.1 of Macrostomum lignano. Lineage (NCBI taxonomy): Eukaryota > Metazoa > Platyhelminthes > Macrostomidae > Macrostomum > Macrostomum lignano. The sequence continues at coordinate 462,112 of NIVC01000102.1, forward strand.
TGCTCACTAGTTGAGTCCAGCATCCTGACAAAATCCCAGCTCAGACAGGCAACTGCAGCCAGAGTGCAACTTCATTCAGTGAACAAGCAGCCAATTAGCATAGAACGGCAAATCGAATTGCCACTTACAGTCGGTGGAGTGACAGCCCGGCAATTGTTTTTCGTTGTGTCAGGTTTGGTCTGCCCTGTCATTGTTGGAGTCGACTTCATCGGCAAGCATAATTTGCAACTGGACTTCACAGGATCTTCACAAGAAGCCGGCCAAGTCTGCAGCACCAGATTCCAGGCTGACACCGACGATCCAGTTGAAATCGAAGACGCACTCGTCCCCGAGTTCAGCTGTGAAGAGTTCGAGTTGCCGACTACCGACGACCCTGATGTACAACGGCTGCTGGTGGAGTTCAAAGACTTGTTCAAGAAAAAGTCGGGACTAACTCATCTGCAACAGCACCGAATTGTTCTCTCGGATGAAGTACCTGTCCGAGTGCCACCGCGCCGAATGCCTGTGCATTACCGGGAGAAGGTAGAGCAGCTGATTCAGGAACTGCTGGAGAACGACGTGATAGAGCTGAGCGAAAGTCCGTACGTGGCCCCACCGGTGTACGTGACAAAGAAGGATGGCAGTCTCCGCCTGACCATAAACTATCGAGAGATCAACAAGAAGACTATTCGCTCTGCACAGGGAATTCCGTTGATGGAGGAGGCAAGAGATCGAATCGCAGGCAGTTCAGTGTTCTCTGTGTTGGATCTCAATGGCGGCTATTTTCAAATTCCGATGGCAGAAGAAGACAAGCTAAAAACTGCTTTCTGTCCGGGACCAGGGATGCCGCTGTACCAATTTAAGAGAATGCCCCAAGGTCTGTCGGGGGCCCAAGCACATTCTGCATGCTAATGTCAAAAGTTTTCAACGGCTGCGATTTCATCTTCACGTTCTTCGATGACAGCCTGTGCTTCTCAAAGACCAAGTCGGATCATCTGCGGCAACTTCGAGAGACCTTCGAGCGACTTCGAGCAGCCGGACTGACATTAAGAGGCTCCAAGTGCAAGATCGCGGTACCCGAAGTGACCTTTCTCGGCACACGGTATTCAAAGGATGGTGCCCAGCCCAGCCAGGAGAAGCTGGAGGCAATTCAGCAGTGGAGAGAGCCGAGGTCAGCCAAGGAGGTGCGTCAGTTCATCGGCCTGTGCAACCAATACCGACGCCATGTAGCCAACTTCGCTGCCATCGCCGCACCGCTGCACCATCTGACTGGCAAGGGCGTTCCATTTGACTGGACTTCGGAATGCCAGACGGCCTTCGACGAGCTCAAAAGGTGCCTAATTAGTCCTCCGATCCTGGTGAACCCGGATTTCACTAAGGAGTTCTCAGTCTTCACGGATGCCAGTGGCAGCGGAGTCGGTGCAATTCTCAAGCAAGGCGAGGCGGTGATCGAGTTCTCAAGCCGCGCATTCAATTCAGCTGAGAAGAAATACTCTGCAACAGAAAAGGAGTGCCTGGCCATCCTGCACGCATTCAAAGTTTTTCGCCACTATCTTCTCGGCAAGCATTTCACGGTGCACACGGATCACTGCCCGCTCACCTACATCGATTCACAGAGAGTTGACAGCTACGGCAGGCTAGGACGATGGCGTCTGCTGCTTCAAGAGTTCGACTTCACCGTCAAGTACCGAAGAGGCGTTGAGAACTCAGATGCTGACGCGCTGTCCAGACTGCACGGCCAAGAAGTCGCAGCTACGCAGCTGACTCCGGAAATCGACACTGAAGAGCTCAAAACTGCGCAGCGACATGACCCGGAGCTCAGCCAGGTGATTCAGGCGATGGACAAGGACGCAGAAATTGCACCCAGATGGCGAGCAGGACCACTGCAGCAACTCGGCAGAATCTGGAAGAAGCTGAAGCTGGATGATGACGGTGTTCTACTGCGCAAGTTCAATGACCCGGACGGCCTGCAGGAGGTTCCAGTGGTGCCAGCGCGGCTTCGACAACAGTTTTTGAACAACGCTCACGAAGGTCTGGGAGGTCATTTCGGAGCCGAGAAATGCTACCGCACACTGAAACTGACCGCCTACTGGCCCGGCATGGCTGAAGACATCGTGCAACACTGCCAGAGTTGTTCTGTCTGTCAGGAGAAGAAAGCGGGCTCGCGGACCAGCGCGCCACTCGGAGAACTGCCAATCGGCTCGCCGTGGGATTCTGTGGCTATCGACATCGTCAAGGTGGCGCCATCATCGCGCGGCAACAAATACCTGCTGGTGGCTCAGGATCAGTTTTCCAAGTACCTGACGGCCGTGGCGATTCCTGACCAGACTGCTGAGACTACTGCTCGCGCCTTCCTCTCCATCTGCTCCCAGACTGGACTTCCCCGAGTCATCCACTCCGATCAAGGACCGAATTTCGAGTCTCAGCTTTTTCAAGACACTCTGCGAGGCCTGGGAGTCACGAAGACAAGAACAACGGCTTACAATCCCAAAGGCAACGGATTAGCGGAGTCGGGCAACAAGTCAGTGCTGCAGTTACTCAGGTGTTTCACCGAGCGAGAGAGCGAGTGGGAGGACAAGCTGCCACTGATCCTGCTGTCCTACAATTCCCGGGTGCACTGCTCAACACAGCTGCCGCCACTGAAGGTGTTCACCGGGCGCGATCCGAGCCTGCCGGTCATCAGCCAGCAGTCCAGGCGATTCTATGACGTGCGCACCTACGCCGACAAGCTCGAGGGCGACCTGCTGCGAATTCGAGAGTTTGTCGAGGAGCATCTGGTGCAGGCGGCTGGCGAGCAAAAGAGCGGCTACGACAGGTCGACCGGGCAGCTGCGCATGTTCAGTCCTGGAGACGAGGTCCTGCTGCGCATCGAGCTGAGGGGCTCCAAGCTGGCGCCTTACTGGGAGCCGGGCTGGCAGGTGCTGTCGCAGCGGAATCTGGTAGTCGAAATCCAAAAGATCGAGAACGGCCGGACCCGCAGGGTGAATGTGAATCGTCTGCGGCCGCGGATCCTGCCAGTCCCTGACGGAGAGCGCTTCCTGCAGCCGCCCTTTGCGCACGCGGCGCACGGCGGCGATGAGGCGGACGAGGAGCCGCCCCCGAGACGCTACCCGGTGCGTAGGCGGATGCCGGTGGATCGCTATGTGGCCGGTTGAATTTTTGATTGACTCAGTGACTGCTCGACTGACTGTTGCGAATTATTTGAAAGCGAGAAATTCTTTATAACAATATTGTTCGAATGTTTTACTGTTCTTATGTTTCCTTCGAATTATTCGTTCGAATGTTATTGATCTTTTTCGCCGGATAGGATTGTAGTGAGTTGCAAGTGTACTTGTATGCGCCAGTCGCTAGAGCGGGGTGGGGGTTGCTATTGTACAGCATGTACGTGCTTTTCACCCACCCCTGTCTCTATCTTTTATACCCAGTTATGTAACAATCGTTGTATCGTATTTAACCTGCGTATCGATCTAATAAACGCCAAGAGGCTTCGTCAACTCTCAGTTGTATCTCTCTGCCTTAGTCTACAGCTTAAAATGTTGCGAGTACACCGAGATATACATGTACCCGTATGTGCGTGACATTTCAAGCTCAGGCAGAACTAAAACGCACCGTGACAGTTTAAATTAGCAAATCATAAACTGGTCTGCGAGACCAAAGATCTTTTACGAAAATTGGACCTGCTCAAAATACTGTGGGGTGGAAAGTGAAATTCCCTTCCTGTTTAAGTCATGTTTGGAACTTTTTTATAGTGCTCCCGAATGGAGCCTGAAACATTGGGTCCCGATTACCTTACGTTAATCTCTTCATCAATCATAGAGTCAAACGACCTCTGAATTAGGACCTCTGTGGGGAGAAATGGCTGTAAGAGAGTTTAGCACCTTTGACCACGCTATCAATGTTCAAAAGTGATGTTTGCCACCCCTCCGTCTCGAAACGTATCTCGATCTCGAATCTCGAAATATCTTCATCAAGGTGGGAATGGAAATTCCACCGAGTTCACATCGAAATTCCAATTTATATTATTTCTCCCCATAGAGATCCCCAGGTTTCGGCATACCGATAACTTTTGGCTCCAATGAAGAGACTGGCGTATAGTAGGGACCGAATGATTCGGGCTCCATTTTGACTTTTAATCTCACATCTCCTTTTCCCCTAGCTAAGCTCGAATACTCCTTTTGCGTACGAGATTCAATTTTACGAGATGCAGACATTAAGTTAATCAAGCTGAAGTCAGCAGTGAATTGCGGCACAGTGCAGGTTGGGAAACACTCTTGTGCCAGTATAGGAGATGGAGTCAGATAAAGCATGACAACTGTTGACATTATTTTAATGCTGAAGCACTAGCAAAGCTGAACTGCATGTGACTAACTGGCTCTGAGCGAACCATAAACATCATCAAGTCTGCTTAATTCTGCATCCCGTGCAGCCTACCAGATGCTTCACGCCTCTGCATCGCCACTCATGCCAATTACGAGTATAGAGAGTGAACACGATGTTTGAGAGATGACGAACTGGCGGAAAGCCGATCACTCGCGCGGATTATGTGTATTTTATTTTTCAGACGGATGGTAGTAAAGTAAATTTAATTGTCAATTAAGCAGCCGGGGTAACGAAACCAAGTGTGTCGACTTTGGATTTGAGTGCAGGTAGAACTCTGCTTTAAATTATCAACGTGTTGGTTACATGATCAGCAGTCGAACTCCAATCAAAGACCTCCTTCAAAACCAAACAATTAATTTAACATATTAAATATAACGACTTTCGACTACGTTAATACATGCAGTAAAACAAACTGTTGCTGATCTAACCTAATAAAAATCACATAAAAACAATTAATATCAGTACAATGCAAAGTAACTATTTTTAATGAATAAATAAACAAAGGAAAACGGACAGGAAAAGACAGGCACTAAGTTAGACATGGACTGCGTGGGCGTGGATCTTCTGCCAAAAAATAGTGATAATAAAATCGGATACGACATGCTGCTTTAAATAATATATATGCAGTCTTTTTTGATTAAAAAACAAATTAGTTAGTCAATTAAGATAGTCAATCAGTACATAAATAACCTAAATAGTAGTAAAACACGCTCACGTTTGGTTTTTTGTTTGCAGCACGTACACATACATGTATGGTCAGACGGGAATTGTGAATGCCACAAACACCTTCAATTCTCGCTAAAAACCCATGCAGTCTCTTTCACTTGCTGGGGAAAAAGTAGAACTTCTTGCGCAGATGGTTGGTAGGGCTGGGCATCTGGCATGCCTGGTTCTTGTTCTTCTTGTTCTCGCCGCGGAACGCCTTACTAACGAGCAAGTTCACCTGCACCATCATGTCGGCCACGTGCTCGGAGTGAAAGTTTCTCGAGAAGATTTGCACGATGGCTTGGATAAACCAACTGCCTTGCTTGGTGTTGCGCCAGCTGATGAACCCGGGCAAGGTGGAGTGGGCGATGAGCAGGTCCGCGTAGTCTGGCGGGAGCCTGTTCTCCATTTTTTGGGCATCTCCATAGTTGAGCCGTTGGAGATGATCCACGAGGTCGAAGTTTTCGTCACCCTCAACCACTGGACCGTCGCTGACCTCCTGACCGACCATGGGATGCTGGGTGTCTTTGTCAGTTCTGTCGAGTTCGATTCGACAGGCCTGCCAGGGTGTTTCACACATGAATGGCGGAAGTAAAATATAAAATAGAGAAGTACTGTGTCTTATAGGAATTATATTCAGCTAGGCAAGCCTTGAAATTTCAAAACCGTGAAATGCATAGAGGCTTTGGCTGTTTTAAAGTACAGTTTGTCCTACATGTATATTTACCTGAATGATGACAAACTTCGGTTTTCCGGTTAGCTTGCAATCTGAATGGTTAAACAGCGAAAGGATGTCCTTGTACTCGTCCACAGGCTTGCTGTCTCTGCCCAGTATTTTGCCATTTGTGCCGTGCGACAGAACCGCCAAGACGCATGAGGTGTACTGTTCGTGCTCCGGATTGAGAATGAAGCTCCTGCATGCTTCCTTCATTTCCTCGGCAGTTTGGTTGTTGACAATCTCCACTTTGTACAGAAGTTTGTTGAACAGATTGCTCAAATTATCACGGTCAACATCCGTTCCGGTTCTGTCGTCGAGTTTACCATCAAAACTTTTATTGTTAATGATAAGACAGAGACCTCTAGGATTGCCACGAGTATCGTAGGCCGTTTCAAAACGGTCAGCTTCATGTTTCTCCAGAATTCTCGCCTCAAAATTGTCGAAGTTTATACCGACTGGAAGAAGTCCGTCTGTCTCTTCCACTTTGTCGATCTCGGGAAAGTTATTCTCTAGATCATCGTCAAGGACAACAGGTGAAACCTCAGGCTGCTCGAGAGTCTCTGGTAAATTTTGCTCTCTAGTGCTCATGCTTGCTTTGAGTTGCGGCAGATTTCGAGCAGAGAGTCTCACAGAAACTTTGCTTGCTAGTCGCTTTGGACGGGGACGAGCTACCAAAACCCATATATATATATACCGGGACGAGACACTACTGAGTTAAAATGCGCATCAAACTGAACTTCCATTTTCTTCTCCTAAGAAAGAGTGCTCCTGCCCCCCCACTCCAACACAAGCGTACACAATGAAGCAATGTGTCTTGAAAATGTAACTAACCCCCGACCGCGGATCAGTGTACGAAAAGAAAAGAGCGGTCACAAAACTTGCGAACTCTTACCAGTATAACTAGCATTATTTTTAGTTTTGTTATAGTCAGGACTACTACGAGAGATCTACGTGAGGACCTTACGTACGTTAAGAATTTTAAAATGAAAATGAGCTCAGTTTTACAGGTAATAAATCATATAGCTATAGCTAAAACAGAAAATAAAGTATCTCTAACTAGTTTTAAGCATTACTGCTAAGATCATGCACTTTCAATGCAAAATCACTGACAATGGAAAGGTGCCCGAATACATGGTATATATGCACGTGCATTTTCCAAAGATTTAGTATGTTAGGTTCGCAGACATTTAACATTGACAAACAATTGACAATAGCTACGAGTTGTAAACAACGATAAATGCTTTTGCAATAGTAAAAGCAATATTCAGGTATTACGAGCTTAATTGTAGTTTCATAGCTACTTGAAAACAACAACTGATGCAAGAGTGATGTTGAAGCTATAGGTCATTGAAAACATCTAGGATATACATAGACTGTTATATGGTAGTAAATCATGCAGAGACCATTGTTTTTTATCATTCAAATTGGTAATTTAAGCCAGGAGTCGCCACATGCGGTCGGCAAAGCCTCTCTATCCGGCCCTCTCTTCTCTTTAATCTCCCTTCTGGTCTTTTCTCCTCTCCTCTCCTCTCTCTCTTCTATTTAATTTAATCTCTTCTCTCGTCTTGTCTCCTCTCTTCTACTTTATTGCCTCGACTCTCTGTTTCCTATCTCTCTTATCAATTCCCTATTCTTTTTCCCCACTGGCCCACAGCCATCCACGAGACAAACTATACAACTATCTCAAGAGTTAATTTAAAATCAGAGTGATGCTGGTACGTACGTCCTATTCAAACAAGTCTCAGACAGACTTGCCAGGAATGCAGGAGTGCACCTGCTAACGCTGCAGGTAACCCTACTAGCAATGTCAGACGTGCACTCGGGCATTTTGTCAACTGCCTGATGAGTCCACTACTAAGCCCGGAGTCAAAAGATTGATATTTTCTCTGATTTTATAAGATGCCAACTGCTGTTTGCTCTGAATTATCAACGTAACTGACGAAAGCAATAGATCGGGAGTTGATTGCCTAAAGTCAGGGGCCAACAAACTCCAGTCCGGCCTTATCTTCCATTCATCTGTCACCTGGACCTCGGCCATGAGCTAGATTCTTTATCTGGCCCTTGAGGTTAAAAAAGTTTGTCGACCTTTGCCTGCTTCAAGTAAACTTGGTCTCAGGTAGAAAACCGGGCGGCGCCTGACAACCGGGTAGCAACCGACCGGGCGAGCCGGAGATGCAGAGAAACTTAAACCGCTGGCCCATGCTTTCCAGCAGTGTCCTAGCGGCGCTCAAATGGTTTCGCCGAGTCTCTGAGCTGGCACTTGAGCTGGACATCAGAGCTGACAGCCTGGCTGCGATTCCCATCTGCAGCAGGAAGGCGCGCTGCGGACTCGGCCCGAACACGGCCAGCCCTGGCAGGCCGAGCCGCGCAATCCTGCGCTTTAAATAATCAAAATCCACATCGGCCGTTAGATCGGACTCTCCAGGATCCAGCAGCGGATCGCGAACTCGATGCTTGCGGAAGCCGCGGAGAGTGTCCGTCTTCAGCTCGTCCGGATTCGCAACGTCGTAGCCGTAGTCGGCGAGCAGGGCGAACCCGGCGCCCTGACTGGTCACGTGACGGGCCAGCTGGTCAACAAAATCACCCGACATTGGCGACACTTCAATGTGGCGACGGGTTTCGTTGGAGCGAATGCAGGCGAGTAGGTCGGACGGCGGCGGTGAGTCCGAGAGGCGATATTTGAGTCCGGCGTTTGAGCAGACGTCAATGAGAACCTCGCGCCACTCGCCGCTGGGTAGCTGACAAGGTGGAGACAGGGGTTTACGCTTGTAATAACGTTAAAGGGAGAAACTGTATGGAACTTCACGTTTTAAGAATTTTCTCAAATTTTTGAAAGCGTCACCTACTAAAGTTTTGTCTGCGACTCTGAAACGACTCTGGGGCGTAGAGTGGTATCTGAGGCGTGCCAGATTTGCTGCAGAATCACTGAGTTGCGTCACTTTATGAACTCGAACCGGATTTCGCATTTATAACAATTCAATTTATTAGTCTACTTGAGTTAGTAGAAAGTAGTTAGTAGAGCTAATTACTAACACAACAACTCTTTAGGACTGTTACAATATTTGCAGTCGCCTCTCGTCGCTAGAGCCCCTAGTGAGTTATTTGCAATGACTCTTCTTTCGCGATTCTTGTCAGGGTTCATTTTTCAACATTTTTCAACGGTTGACCTCTTGCACCCATTGTACGCACCTCATCTCCACCTGCAAAGTTTTGTGACCTGTTTCAAATTCAGTATCTAATGATAAAATTTGATTCTTCCCAGCCGATACACCCACCCCACTCAGTGGCCAATCACGGCACAGCTGACATATGATGACGTCATCCTAGCCCCAGACCTCGGGAATTAGTCACAATCAATAGCATGGGAGGCACGGTACCAGAGCGGTAGAGCGTTAGATGTATTCATTTTACTCGCGTATCTACATTGACATCCTTGGGTTTCGACGCTTGTCCGAGTGCGATAATATTTATTTCATATTTGAGCAAGAAAAATTGGTTGGGGGTTGCCGTGCCATTCACATCCTCAAGGGCCAATACCAAAGGCACAGGAAGTGTACATACAGTATGTCTGACAATTATAATGTCTGGGCCGCTGTACGTCCTGTGTGAGCGTCTGCCAGCTGTCTACGTACCTATTCGTGTTCGCGCTCAATGGGCCAGCGGAATGGGCATGAGTGCTGTCTACCGCAGTGACTAAACTTCACTGTGTCAAACTAACAAAAATGAGTGATTCATCTCAGCCCTCTTACCCTCTCCAGTTTGTGAATTGGCAGTGCATCAAGAAACTCGTGCGCTAAAAAGCAGCACGGTCCATCGGCTTGACTACTCAGCTGCTCCAAACTGTCCAACCAGGAGGCGCGAAAACCGCTAGCAGTTTCAAATTCGCGCCAATTGTCGTTATTAACGCTAGTCGGAGACGAAGATTCCGTTGTATTATTTGAATTCAAAGCGTCGGAAGGACGACCGGATAGTAGAACACGTCGCTGAATAGCGCGCATAGCCGGGCTGACCTCCAAGAGGAAGAGGCGACCGCTCAGGGCGCTGCGAAGCTGCGGCAGCTTGGTGGCCACTCTGGTGACGTCAGAGGCCAGGGTGCCGCGACCCGGGCCAAGCTCGACCAGGTGCAACGGACGGGGATCTCGCGACTCGGCGTGCTCGTTGGCGATCCACACCGCTATTAGCTGGTTTTTAAGGAGTTGGACGGTAACCGTTTACGGATGTGAAAATGGTATGCTTGCTATGCAGTGTTGTGCGAAATTACATGTCGATTTTGGGTGTGCCGAAAAGGGTGTCAAAACCTGGTCTTCAGGGCACCAGAAGACATTTAAAATCTTTCTGCAGCGTGTCATATGGGTTATCTGGGTGTCAAAAGACCAAAGGTCAAAGGCAAAAGGTCGGAAGCGCCAAACAGTCTCGGGGTGTCTAAATAATGATCGTCAGTGTGTCTAAATGTCTTCAGTCAGTGTGTCTAAAGGTCTTCAGTCAGTGTGTCTAAATGTCTTCAGTCAGTGTGTCTAAATGTCTTCAGTCAGTGTGTCTAAATGTCTTCAGTCAGTGTGTCTAAATGTCTTCAGTCAGTGTGTCTAAATGTCTTCAGTCAGTTAGTGTGTCTAAATGTCTTCAGTCAGTGTGTCTAAATGTCTTCAGTCAGTGTGTCTAAATGTCTTCAGTCAGTGTGTCTAAATGTCTTCAGTCAGTGTGTCTAAATGTCTTCAGTCAGTGTGTCTAAATGTCTTCAGTCAGTGTGTCTAAATGTCTTCAGTCAGTGTGTCTAAATGTCTTCAGTCAGTGTGTCTAAAGGTCTTCAGTCAGTGTGTCTAAATGGATCTTCAGTCAGTCAGTGGATCTTCAGAGTGTCTAAAGGATCTTCAAGGTGTGTAAAGGATCTTCAGGGTGTGTAAAGGATCTTCAGGGTGTGTAAAGGATCTTCAGGGTTTCTAAAGGATCTTCAGGGTGTCTAAAGGATCTTCAAGGTGTGTAAAGGATCTTCAGGGTGTCTAAAGGATCTTCAGGGTGTGTAAAGGATCTTCAGGGTGTCTAAAGGATATTCAGGGTGTCTAAAGGATCTTCAGGGTGTCTAAAGGATCTACAAAGTGACTAAAGAGTCTTCACGATGTATAAAATTCTTCAGTGTCTAAAGGGTCCTCACAAGGTTAAAAGGGGCTTCAGGTGCCAAACGCTTGGCCTTCAGGCCCCAGGGTAACATATGAAACTTAAGGCCATCAAAAAAGCTTTCTGGTTCTTCAACACTGGCTTTCAATTTCAATAGTTCTCAAGTACAATTCGCTAACACACTTACCTCGCCAAACATCTGGGAAATTTCTGGCGACGTGGTGAAATCGCCTTTAATGCCAAACACGTCCTTCTTCATGTAATAGCCCTACATAGAAATTGGCGCAAATATTAATAACGATTCGATTCACAAATTTCAGTTTTGCAAACTCACGTATTCAGGATGGGTGAGCGCCAATTTAAAGTACTCTGCGACCGTGATAGGCCCTTTAGATTTTATCAACTCGCGAATCACGCCAAGCATTTTTTGAAGTTTAGCTTTAGCTGAAATAGTTTTTAAAATGCATTACTTTCTACCAATTTTTATGTCGTCTGAATCATACTACTAAATGTAGAAAGTAGTAAAAAAGCGAACAGAACCAGCATTTTATCATTTTTTGAGAAAAATAGCTCAAAGTAGATTCGAAGAGACGGTCAATGTTAATATATTTGTTTATTATTTCATTAGTGAGGCGACATAGCTCGTACAAACGTCGTTGATATTGAAACGGAAAGTCAAAAATAAATTTTAATTCATTTAAATAAGCGATTTCGTAAAACAGAACGCATTATTTATCACATACGATGATTGACTTACAGTGCAGATTCAAGTTATCAAGTTATAATTCAAATGACTTTACGAATCGACACTGAATACAAATGAATATTTCAACTATCTGTGCTGTTTGATACAAAACAAATCAATGCAATTCGGCTAAATGCTAAATATAGATGTACATTAAGCGTTAGAAGTTGAGGCGCGGATTCCTGGACACAAAGTATGGCTTTTATTACAAATCGTTAAAGCCTACAAAAACTGACTGACAGGAAAAAGGAGATAGTCTGACAGGCGATTTAGCCAATGCTGACACTAATGCACAACTAAAGTACAGGTGCAGGTGGAGAGGATAGACATGTACATGTAGACAGACATATTAACAAAACAGAAATCCAGAAGCAAAGAGACAAAATAGACTAATAAACAAACCGAAAAACACATGACAGATAAACATACAGATAGACAGACAGACAGACAGGCACTAAGAGAGACAGACACTAAGGCAGGCAGACAAACAGACAGACACTAAGAGAGGCAGACACTAAGACAGACATACAACTAAGACAGGCAGACAGACAGACAAACAGACAGACAGATAGACAAACAAACAGACAGACAGACAGACAGACAGACACACAGACACACAAAAAGACACACAGACACACACAGACAGACAGACAGACAGACAGACACACAGACAGACAGACAGACAGACAGACAGACAGACAGACAGACAGACAGACAGACAGACACACAGAAAGACACACAGACAGAAACACAGACAGACACAGACACACAGACAGACACACAGACAGACACACAGACAGACACACAAAAAGACACACAGACAGAAACACAGACAGACACAGACACACAGACAGACACACAGACAGACACAGACAGACAGACACATACATTCTACCCAGTCCCTGTGCTCAGTAGCAGTCAGCCAATCAGCAGGATGCTACCATCACTCTCCGCTCCTACCGCTTAGCTAAAGACTCGTAGATGAGCAGCGACGCGATGGCGTCCAGAGCGGCGTACCGCCGCCTCTCCGCAGTCAAGGGCACCGCGGCCCAATCGCAGCAGCGAATACTTCGATCCTTGTCCAATCGACTGTCAAGCAAGTGCTGAACCAGACCATTCAAGCTCCACTGAGTTGACAGTTTTAACCGCTGCTTAGCGAGACTATTGAGCTCTACCCAACCGGAAGGCTTCAACAGCAATTCGGAGGAAATTTGTTCGGGAAAATCGCGGCAAAGTTTCTTTAAATCGCCCTGGATGCACAGACCAACCTTGACTAGGCGCGGATGGGTCAGTAGGCTATTCAAAGTCGGTGTTGGCTGGGTCAGTGCGCCGCCACGAGCAAAGTGAATTAACACTGCACAGGGTGGCTCAATAGCGGGACACAGCTGCAGCAGGGCGGTACGCGAAAAGCGTCCATCCTGGGTCAGACTAAAGAACGTAGTTCTGGACACAGAAGTTTCACCCGTGTCTTGAGACTTTTCTTTAAAACTAGGGTCCGAATTGAGACCGTCTCCTTGGCCTCGACTTTGAGAAAGGGAAATATTTGGTTCCTTCTGGCATTTGTCATGAGACCTGACTTGCTGACCTTGACTCTGGTCTATTCCATGAGACACGACTTGTTGACCTTGACTCTGGTCTATTCCATGAGACACGACTTGTTGACCTTGGCTCTGGTCTACAGTGACGTGAGACACGCATTGTTGACCTTGACTCTGGTCTATTCCATGAGACACGACTTGTTGACCTTGACTCTGGTCTGTTCCATGAGACGCGACTTGTTGACCTTGACTCTGGTCTACAGTGACGTGAGACACGCCTTGTTGACCTTGACTCTGGTCTATTCCATGAGACACGACTTGTTGACCTTGACTCTGGTCTGTTCCATGAGACGCGACTTGTTGACCTTGACTCTGGTCTGTTCCATGAGACGCGACATGATGACCTTGACTCTGGTCTATTCCATGAGACACGACTTGTTGACCTTGACTCTGGTCTGCTTCATGAGACGCGACTTGTTGACCTTGACTCTGGTCTATTCCATGAGACACGACTTGTTGACCTTGACTCTGGTCTAATCCGTGAGACACGCTTTGTTGAACTTGACTTTGACCTTGATTTGGACCGGAAATCTGCCCTCGACCCTGATCGGAGTTAAAGACGGGCCATTCAATATCGAATCCGCAAGCCACGGCAGGCCCAGTGGGATCACTATCTAACTGCGACAACACCCGGCCGCACCAGACGTCCAGCTGACGCGGCCTATCGATATACACTATCGGCCTATCCGGTGCAAGCAGCGGCAACCTTTGCTCCATGAAATCATCAAACTGCAGGCAGCGGTAGCGCTTAGCGGTAACGTGACCCGGTTCAACGTCGCTTCGGTCGTCGGTCATCCAAGCTGGAAGCTTTCTGACACGCTGACCTGCTGGCTGTTGCTGGTGCAGCGCCTGCGGCGACTGCTGACGGTCAGAAGAGCTGGCCTGAAACGTACCGAAAAAACTGAATTCACAAATATCCTTCACCAGCTTCTTTTTAAACATTAACCTTCTTTTAAAATCTAACAGCTAAAAATTGCCGAATCTAGCTTCATCAGCGTCTGCTGTTGTTTGCAAAATTCAGTTCGTCAACGTTGACAACTTCTATTTTGTGTAGCTCACAGCGCATCACCTGCAGCTGAGCGAGTTAGCGGAAGTGACTGCAAGACCCATGTGTGATTAAGTCGAACATTAACTATTAGCTAAACTACAAGCTCTAAACGAAATAAAAATAACTTGAATTCTGTCATCAGATTTTTCTTTTGCCAACAAAAAAGACAATTTCAGAGCTTCTTTGTGAAGCAAAAACAAATTTCCATTTTAAGCAAGTATTTGAAAAGTTCAAATTCAAATGTTGCAGCTATAAATATTCATATTTATTATCAATCCATAGCTTTACACCGCATGTTAAGACAAGTGACAACGCAAAAAATATAATTTGGTTAATAAAGACACGAAAAACTCAACTGAGATGCAGCCACAGACATTGCTTCTTTCAACAAGCATAAAAAGCAAAAGAGGGCAGATTTTTCGAAATGGGTAGTTTCTTTCGGATTACCCGAAAGGCCATGAAGAGGCCTCATTAAAGTACAATAAATCTTCCTCGCAAGTTTTACTGTTTTTAATTGCATTTAACACTACTGACGATGTTTATTAAGTAGTGTAAGCGGCGTTTTGAAATAAAAACTTGTGATGCTTTATTCGACAAGGCAGGCACCAAACCGATTTTAGGGTCAGTGAGGCTCCGACCTGGGTTCGAATCCCACACAAACTGATGCAGAGACAGACAAAAAGTATAGTCTTTGCATAACTTTAAAAAATCTGAATTGATATTTTTAATGAATAAAAAATCTGCATCAAATTCTGGACTATTTTTGCGGCAGCAAAACATCTGAAAGAAATATTTGCCGATATGTATCGAAAAAACGTTTATAGTCAACTTTTTTTGCAGCAGCATTTTTTAGATTTAATTTAAATTCGTTTTGAAACCATCATTACTAAGTTAAATTACTTAACCCGTTACTGAAATATCGTCGATATGTATTGATAATAACTTTATAAACTGAATTTATATATAGGAAGAAGCAAGTTGCATTTTACAAACCTATCGAGCTATAGTAACGCATATACCAACCCGATAAGATTACTAATAGTACAATAAATGGATGTCCCATATTCAATAATAATCAATCGTTCATGCTAGTGACAACAGAGCGAGCCACGTAGCAGAGCACAGCAACGCATGCAATGAGCAGGACATTGGATAGGCTTATAAAATTTTGTTGCTGATCAATTGGGCCGCCATTTCCATTGTTGGCTTTGTCCGAATTTTTGTTGCCATTGGATACTGTCTGGCTGGCCGAGCCTTGCTGCTTCAACTGCTGCTGCTGCTGCTGAGCATCGGATATTTCCTGCTGCAGTTTCTCAGCCAATTCTGGGAATAATTCGCGAAATCGATCGTCTCGCAGATTGAATTCTGTGCTCTGGGCCGCCAGGCGCCGCTTCTGATGAGGGAAGTTGGAATAAAATAGTTTGAGTCAGTGTGGGTCAGCAGGTGATTCAGTGTGGGTCAGGTGAGTCAGTGTGGGTCAGGTGAGTCAGTGTGGGTCAGGTGAGTCAGTGTGGGTCAGGTGAGTCAGTGTGGGTCAGCAAGTGAGTTAGTGTGGGTCAGGTGAGTCAGTGTGGGTCAGTAGGTGAGTCAGTGTGGGTCAGGTGAGTCAGTTTGCGTCAGCAAGTGAGTCAGTGCGGGTCAACATGTGAGTCAGTGTGGGTCAGCAGATGAGTCAGTGTGGGTCAGCAGGTGAGTCAGTGTGGGTCAACACAACAGGTGAGTCAGTGTGGATCAGCAAGTGAGTGAGTGTGGGTCAGCAGGTGAGTCAGTGTGTGTCAGCAGGTGAGTGAGTGTGGGTCAGCAGGTGATTAATCAAAAGTCAATCACACAGAGAACTCAATGAAGCACACAAATTAGAGCTCACATCAGCGTCTGAGGTCTGCAGGCTGCCAAACGTAGGCGTATTCTCCAACATAAAGCTGAGCAATCCAGTCAGAATAGTGCTGACGCACCAGGCGGGATTCCAAGTGTCCGGATGAAAGTCCGAGATGCTCAAACAGAGCCGGCTGTTCACCTTGAACCGACCGCTGGGTGTGATCATGTAGATGCTGGGCGGTTTAAACGGGAACTCTCTGGGAAATACCAGCTTGCCGTGATAGAATCCACCGTGATATGGCGAATCCGGGGGCCTTCAACGACGTAGTGCCATTCGAGTATGTTGCTAGGCAGTGGTTCGGCGCTGATGAAGGGCACGGGGTCGCGCTTTAAGCGACTATAATCCTGTTTCAGGCGGGCCGCGGCGGTGGGTGACACGCCTGATGAAGCTTTAGAGACCGGCGGCATATAAGGCGCAGTGAAGCTGCAATATTTTTATAATTTCATTGAAAATTTAATAATTTTAACAGCTGCATACGGCTGTTCAGTCGAAGGACTGGGGGATCGCTACACACACACCCTCAATTACCCCAGCTAATGCTGGCACCCATTTTACAGCTGTGTGAACTGAAACAATGCTGAGTTAGGTGTCTTGCTCAAGGACACAAATTTTTACAACTGGGTCGAGAATCGAACCCACGACCTTTCAGTCTTGACTCTGAAGAAATTAGAAAATTTATTCTAAAATTAGAAGTACTTTATATATTTTTTTATTTTTAAAGCTTTAACATCTTATCTTAAGGTTATTTATATACTCTAAAGATAAAAATATGGATTGGCCAAGTTTTTGGCAATTAAAATAGAAATAAATCAAGCAATAAATGCTTTAGAACTCTATTGAAGCAAATAAAAAATATGTCAATGCCATGTCCAGTTTCCTATGCATAAAAATGTGCTAGTGGCTAGAAGCGACTATTTCAAGGCTGCATTAGTTCAGGCATATGCAAAGCTGGAGCCTCTTGCTTGGAGCTCAAAGGCATCACTGCCAAGGGCCCACAGGCTATGCTAGAGTTTGTGTACCAACTTATTGGCTGTCAGTTGATTGGGCTAAGGATATTCTTAATATGGCATCACATCTTCACAATATTTTTATAACTTCTGTATTGAATTCAATCTTGTTTGACTGTTCTCAAATTCCAAGCCCATTCTTAAAATTTTGAGAATTTCTTGAAATGACCTACCTTTAAAAAGGCTAAGTCTCAAAATTTTGAGATTGAGATTGAGATCTTAGTCAGAGTCTAGTTGTTGCATAGCATGTCTCCTAACTCCCTTATCCTCTCTAAAACAACACTTATTATTTGCATGGTACTATATAAATAGTACTGTCATTATTTACATAGTAACTAAATCTATATACTAATTGTGTGCTGTTTGTCTGTTATTGATTTTCTCAAGAACCGTCTAGCTGATTTTTTCAAATTATCCTTTAAAAAGTTTTTAATTTTTTGGCAATCATGCATAACTTTTTTTATGAAAAAAAATTAATTGGAAGTGGGTCAAATATTCAAAAAATGATTAAATTATAATGCTTTAAATGGGCACCCTGTTTCTAAATTTAATTGCTCAGTTCAACCATTTAGGCCTCTCCTTGACCAATGTACATTGTAGAATGTACATTCATAATAAAGTTAAGGAGTTTTATGACCCTTTGCGTGGTAAGCTCACAATTTGTGGGGTTGGTTGAATTTTATTATCATTTATTAACCAGTCTAATATAGACTATTGATGAAAGAGTGGATGCATAGGGGAGGGGGTTAAAAAGGTGGCCTAAAATTTATCAATCCCCTAAATTGCTCTGATCGTGTTTGTCTTATTTCATGAATACAATACCGTATCACACAATTGCAGATGGGGGCAGTAGCTAATGGGACTAATTAATTAAGATTTATTTGGCAAATTGGTAAATAAAATTTATTTATATTTATACCAATTTTAGTGGGTCAATATTTGAAAAACAAAGTTTTTGCATACTTTCAATGTTTGGATTTTGAATTTGAATGCTCCCATGGGGGCTTAATGCACTAGTGAAATACTAGTTTTTTAAACTATGACTACGCAGTACTTATAACAATGGTCCAATTACATTTGATGACAAATCCATTCTTTTAAAGGCAAATGAGTTGCATTTGTAGTCCCTGATAAGGTAACTATTTATAAGGTACTTATTTTAGTTACTGTATAAATAACAATGACAATATTTACACAATACCATGCAAATAACAATTGCCCTCTAATGACATGTCTATGAATGTGTGCAGCCCATTTTGGCAAAGGAATTTTTGGCAAAAGATGCTTTGGCAAAGCTGGATTTTTAGTTTTTATAGGACTTTTTGGCAAAATAAAGCAGTGATGGGCATAGCAAGCACTAAATTTGAAATTTGCTATAGTGCCACTACAATTCCTAGCAAGTAGGTCACTGATTTTTCGCACCATTTTATTTTTTTTGCACCTAGCTTAAAGTCATGTAGTGTGCACAACCTGGAAAAAATGTATTGTAATTTTTTAGGTACGCAGTATGCTGTGACAAAAATGTCAGCAAAAATGCAAACTGTGTTGACATTTGATGAAACTACAACTACCTGACAGCAAAATTTAGTATAACATGTACATCCTATACTGTTTTCAAAAATTAATGATTCCAGCAGCCAAGGATTACAAATAAAATATTAGTAGCATTTTAGTTTGAATTAGTTGATTAAAGTTTAAAAATTAGAACAAAATATAAGGAACCACAAAAAATAGCAGGAAGTCAGACAAGACCTACTGCTAACTTAATAATAAAACATAATTAAACTGTTGTAATAATGAATTTTGATTTTAACAGCCTAGATATAGCACAAGACTAAATAATTTAAAATTTGAAGATCAAAAAGTGTTAAGTACATTAATACATTAATTCCATTTCAATTTAAGTAAGTGCTAAATAAAATTTTGTAATTTAAACCATAGATTGCATTTGATCTAGATCTAGGCAGAGGCAAGGAGTTCTATAATTAGCAACCTGGAGTGGAAACGAGTTTTTCAGTTTTACCTTATGAGGCCAGATTAGCATAGACAGAGTCAGACAGAGCCATAGACATTCAGTGCTGGCTCTTTATCTTTACAATTGGCATGGTCTCATGAGGTAAAACTCGCTTCTGCTCTAGATTGCTTATTATAGAACTCCTTGGCAAAGGCTACTTCATACATGCGCAACTTCTGAAATTACGCTGGCCGTGCGACTTAGTTTTCGATAAAAAATGCGACTTACCTATGAAAGAGCCAAGCAAAAACTTTAGGTAAACGGCAGGAGTAACTATGACCATATTTTTAAAGCTAAATGCCTCGCCAGCTAATTAGTGCTGCGTGCAGATTTCGCGTTTTTATAACAGCTAATCAGTGTCATCTAGTGGCGGCATGAAGCAATTAGTAAATTGTCAGTACAGTGTAGTGAGCATACTACAAAAGTCATGATTCATGAATGTCCAGAAGTAAGTGAAGTGAATACAGTGTGACCTATAGCTCAAGAACGATTTGCTAGACGATTTGGCATGGAAGATGAGAGCCCTGATTCAGATGGCTCATCAGATGCAGAATACGAATCCAGTAGAGATACAAGCTGTGAAAACCCACAGATTTTTAAACCACTGAATTCTAATTCCCGGAACTATTTTTGCATAGATTCTAAATTTGAAGTCATGCTCAAACAAAAACTTGTTAACAGTTAGGAAAAAGGCAAAGATGGGAGTAAATGCATGTTAAACTAAGATTTGAGGCCTTTGCAAATTCTCTCCATTCCTCAATCTTCTCATCCTCTTTTTCTTTTCTCTCTCATCCCTTATCCCTTCTCTCTTTCCTCTCCTCTCTCCTCTCTTTCCTCTCCTCTCCTATCTCTTCTGTCTCCTCTCTACATTCTTATCTCTCCTCTCGTCTCTCTCCATTCCACTCTACTCTCTCATCTTATCTCTCCTCTCTTTTCTACTCTCTCATCTCTCCTCTCTTCACTCTCCTCTCATCTCCTCTTTATCCTCTCTTCTCTCATCTACTCTCTCCTCTTTCCTCTTTCCTCTCTTCTGATCTCATCCATCATCTTTTCTTTCCTCTTTCCTCTCATCTCCTCTTCTCTCTCATCTCTTTTTCCTCCCTCAGCTTTTCTCTCCTTTTCTATCTTTTCTCCCATCGCATCGCTCGCCTCTCCTCTGTTTGCTTATCTCTAATCTTCTATTCCCTCTACTTTGAAGTAAGAAAATATGCACATATTTTTGCTGAAGATAAGAGGAGAGAAGAGGGCATTGAGGAGAAAGGGTAGAGAGAAAGGGGGAGAAGAGAGGAGAGTAAAAATGAGAGGAGAGAGAAGAGGGAAAAGGGGGAGAGAGAGAAGAGGGGAGGCAAGGTAGAGAAGAAGAGAGAGATGAGAGTTGAAGAGACACCAACCTTGCTACTCGTAGTTAGGAAGTTTCAAAGAACCCGAGGGGCGAGGGCCAGATAGAGGGGCTTCGCGAGCCGGAGTTTGCCGACCCCTGCTCCAGAGTTTAAGAAATCAATGGGAAACTGTTGACGCGGGCTTCTGATTTCAAAGATCTTGTCTGTTGTTGAAGGCTTCTATTCTGTTTTTGCTCTCCTGCCACACTTGCACCTACTATCCCCTGATTGCCTCTGATTGTGACTTACTTCCCTCTTATTGCGACTTAGTTGCTTCTTTTTGCGACTTACCTAATCCTTTTTGCGACTTACCTAATCCTTTTGCGACTTACCTAATCCTTTTTCAACTTACCTAACCCTTTTGCGACTTACCTAATCCTTTTTGCGACTTACCTAACCCTTTTGCGACTTACCTAATCCTTTTAGGGACTTACCTAATCCTTTTTGGGACTTACCTAATCCTTTTTGCGACTTACCTAACCCTTTTGCGACTTACCTAATCCTTTTTGCGACTTACCTAACCCTTTTGCGACTTACCTGATCCTTTTTACAACTTAGTTTGCTTCTTTTGCGAATTGTTTTTCTTTTGCTTCACGATTTTCCCTGACTGCTCTTTCTTTCGCTTTCCTCTTGCCTTTCTTGGTTCTTGTGTTTTTCTGTTTTTGGTTGACTCAATTTTGCGACTTACCCCTGGTCAGCCACGATTTACGGTGGCCGAATCGGCCAGGTCGGCCAGCAGTTGCGCATGTATGGGCTACTTAGCATTAGCAACGAGTACACCATTTTACCTCCTATTTTGAACATTTTTTCTTGCATTTTTTCTATGGTACTTACTGGCTTCATTGTCCCTAATAATGTACTAACTTTTTTTAATATTTAAAAAAATGGATTAAAGAAACTGTTTTTGTCCAATTTGGAGCTGCTTAGCTCCAATTTTGTACTAATCAGTTGTGAAAAAATTGTGCCATAATGACGAACAATTTGCGCCATTGCTATAAAATTTGCGTATTTGCACCTTATTTGTGCCAGGTGCAAATTTGCGCCTCACTGGGACCACTGATTTTGGCTTAGCTTACGCTTCAAAAGCGCTACTACATTTTGCTCAAAATTGCTAAAAATTGAAATTTGCTAAATTTTCAGCAACTAATTTTCTTTTAAATCTTTTAGGGTTCTCAGTCTTTTTCTTTTAAACAATCTTGTTTTACTGATTTAAATTTTTAAATCCTTTTTAATTTACATAATGTAATAGTATTTAGAATTTATAATTAAGTCATGTATACTATATTGATATTGTTATACTGATACTGATAGGGATAGAAATAAAATAAATTGATAGTCAGTCATACTCATAGTCAAAGTCATAGGACTTATAAATAGATCATAGACTGATGCTGATGCCTGATGACTAATGAGTGATGAGTTTAACTTTTCTTTTTTGTTTTTCTTACTTGTCTCATTTTCTGCTGCTGTTGTTCTTGCTGTTTGTTTTTGTCTGAATATTTATTTTATCTCCTAAATAAATCTATAAATTTTTATTTTAATTTTTAATTTATTTAAATTTGTTTCAATTGGGAATGTCATAAATTTACAATATAATTCTGTAAATCAGTAATTCAATCAATTCCAATAGTAGAATTTATTAAATAGTCACATCAATTACCATCACTGAATGCCAACTGGCAATGGTGACCGACTTGGCGACTGGCAGTGGCAACTTACTAAGTAAAGTTGGGCCTACTAAACTTACTATAGTACTACTACTATCTGTTGTGTTAGTGTTACTGTACCAGTTACCTTACCTTATCCTTTGACTTTGCGCAGTATAAGTACAACAATTTATAAATACTTATAGCCATTATATAGCCAGCCTACATTTAGATTTAAAGGAAAAAACGACAAACTAAACTATTAACAACTTTTGATCAGAAAAATCCCAATTTCTAAAAACTGTGAATCTTGGGAATGAGAATTAGGCTAGGCCTAGTGATATAAATGCTAGCACAATTACTTAGAAGTAGGCCTAATTGAGTAGCAGACTCTAGGCAGAAAAAAAGTACTCTGATAACTAGGATTAGGAATTTTTAGGATTAGAAATATAATAAATACAGAACAGTCGGCCCCAAACAAGCTTGGCTTAAGCCTAGTGGTGATAATTATATAATATAGTAATAATCTCATTAAGCCTATATCTACATTATACACAGTTGATGATGGATATTGACGGTCTTTAGCTCTGCTGACGATGAACATTCAGTGGATTGCACAGATCGTTTCATTTCAGTGAAAAAAATTGTCTATACAGTATAGACAATTTTTTTCACTGAAATGAAACGATCTGTGCAATATAATAAACTTGTATACTGTGTATACTTTTAAATTAGGCGCTGCGTTTCTTAGAACTCATTACTGAAACAAATAAATTTTAACTAAATAATTAGAGGCCGTACTACTAGGACATTCGAAATCAAAAACTGTATTAAAAAATTAGAGATTGCGTAGCTAACATAGTGCTTTAGTGAGAACAGTATACAAATTTGATGTACCTGGTGCACCCGTGTTTGCTTAAAACTAACGAAAACAGCACGATTTAAGTTTTTTCTTTACGGTATGACAGCATGCTGGTTGCTGTCTCAGCTTGCTGGTTAATCGAAAAGTGATTGTTACAATATCAACAAAGCTAGTTAACTTTTTAGCGCCAATAAATGCATTCATGTTTTAGTAGCTTGTTGCAGGACTCTCTTTCTGCTGTGGGTTTCTTGTTAGTTAGTTTTAGACATGCATCATGACGGTAGGCCTAGGCCCTTGCAGCTTAAATTTAAATGCTTTCTACTCGCTGAAGGCACGTGGTGCGTGCTGCTGGCCGGCAACTAGGAAACTAGGGTCTAAAATCCATGTAGTTCTAAAACTGAGCTGGGGTGAAGGCTGTGTGGCTAAGCCTACACATGACATGCCTAAACTAGGCTTACTACTATAAGGCATTGAATTAGACCTAGGTTGTGCTGTACCTGTAGCTTAGTAGAGATTTTTTAATAAAATAATTGGTTCTAATTCTAAATTCTAATACTATGGTATTAAACAAACTAACAAGTCTGGTTTATTTAAGTCAAGTTAATTGTGTTGTTTAAAAGGTAATCTAGCCACTTGGTATAGGCCTACTCCTACTCCTAGGCCTAGGCCAGCCCCAGTGGGCCTAGCCAGGTAGAAGTTTAGTAGTAGGTAGGCGGTAGGCCTAGTAGTTGAGTGAGTTGAGTTGAGTAGAAAAAAGTAGGGCCTAAGCCTTTGCTTCCCATATAGTCATATGCAAAAAATATCAGTTTTTATTCTAGAGAGTAAGAGAGACTAAGACTAAGAGTGAGTGCAATTCTAGGTTTAGACCTAATTAGAAAAAATAACCAGATATTGCTATAAAGTAGGCTATAATGCTAATATTGTATTGGCCATTTAAAAAATATTTGACTTTGAAAAAGTTCTTGGCTATAAAGTAGTGTATATTTCATTGCTATATTATAATATTAAATAGGCCGGCTTCCAGACAGTCCGGCAACACAGCCATGTCCCACTCATGAGGCCATTCTATCCTCGGAAAACACGGCCTGCAGCCTAGCAATGAATGTAGTGGTGTAGTGCTGCATGTATTTCTAGCTTTATTTTATGTTGTATTGAAAACATTTGTGCACATATGCACAAAAAAGTTCTTTCATTGAAATGGTTATACCCTTTTACATTTTACATATATATTGGCAATGCCAATGGCTTCATTTAATTTAAGCAGTTCTATACACCTAAAAATATGGGCCCTAAAATTTATGCTTTTTCTTCAGTTAGTGTTATGGTATATAAAAGGCGCATATATCCAAGACCTATCTATATAATATAATGGTATTTCTATATATAAATAGTAATGTTAATTGCTAAATAAAAAATAGAGCTTGACTAGTAAACCATTTGCTAGTATATGACTGGGTTATTATTTTTTATTAACAGAGCCAGATTTGTCTATATTGTTGATATATTTCTAGCCAAAGCATTATAGTATTAGTTGCCTATATTAGCTATTAGCTATGCCTTGCCTAGATATAGTATAGGGCCTTAATTCTATCTAGCCTAGGATAGAACTCTATAGCTTTAAGGACTTAATTTTAATGTAGACCTATTACGTTTTTAATCCATTTTACACAAAATTGACTATTTGATTTGATATCAAACCTATTTAATTTAAGCCCTAGGCCTAGCCAAAATAAATCATTGCTAAATAGAATTAAAATTTAAAATTAAATATACTAGGCCTAGCCTACCAAAATTTATATATATCAAGTTATATAATATATATAGTGCTAGGCCTAGGGCTAAAGAAAAGTTGAACCCTAATAATACTATTAATTATACTAATCATACATGCGCAACAGTCGGCCGAGTCGGCCGATCCGGCCGACCGATTTGGCGGCCAACCAAGTAAGTCGCAAAATTGATTAACCGCCAAAAAAAAACGAAAAAACAAAAGACGAAAAAGGGGAAAGGAAAAGGAAAAAATGAGAAAAAGGGAGCAAAGAGAAAGAGAAAAACACAAAAAGAGTTGTAAGTGCTGTAAGTTGCAGCACTGAAGACAAGGTAAGTCGCACCGAGGGCAAGCTAAGTCGCACCGAGGGCAAGCTAAGTCGCAGCAGGACCGAGCTAAGTCGCATCGAGGGCGAACTAAGTCGCACCGAGCGAGAGCTAAGTCGCACTGAGGGCGAGCTAAGTCGCACCGAGGGCAAAATAAGTCGCACCGAGCGAGAGCTAAGTCGCACTAAGTCGCAGCAGGACCGAGCTAAGTCGCACCGAGGGCGAGCTAAGTTGCAGCAGGACCGAGCTAAGTCGCACCGAGGGCGAACTAAGTCGCACCGAGCGAGAGCTAAGTCGCACTAAGTCGCAGCAGGACCAAGCTAAGTCGCACCGAGGGCGAGCTAAGTTGCAGCAGGACCGAGCTAAGTCGCACCGAGGGCGAACTAAGTCGCACCGAGCGAGAGCTAAGTCGCACTGAGGGCGAGCTAAGTCGCAGCAGGACCGAGCTAAGTCGCACCGAGGGCGAACTAAGTCGCACCGAGCGAGAGCTAAGTCGCACTAAGTCGCAGCAGGACTGTCTAGCCACCAGGCTGTCTAGCATGCGCTGGGCTCCCTCAGCCGTAGAGGCAAACAGCTCCTGGGTTACGCCGACTCCAGATGGCGGCTGTTTGTTTGCAGCCACAGTAGGAAGCCGTCCTCATCTGTTGGCAGGGCCCTCCGTAGCACCCCATCGAGCACCAAAACGAAAAGGTAGGCCGCAAGTGTGTCGCTCTGCAGCACCCTGAGGTCGTGTTGAACAGGTTGGACAGTACGTCAGGTGCCATTACGGCGGCGGTAGAGAGTTATGGTTGCTGCGACCAGTCGCTACGGCACGTAGAATGACCACAAGACCGATGCGAGGATATTCTGAAGAGAGGAAGGAGATAAATTCTTCTTCACTTCTTCTGAAAAGAATAGTTAAAGTTTAATTAGCAGAGCTACGAGGTGAGGCTGGAAAGAAGAAAAGGGTGGGGTCTGAAGGGGAGAAGAGGCTGGGGTCTAAAGGGGAGAAGAGGGTTTGAAGGGGAAGAGAGGGTGGGATCTGTAGGGGAGGAGAGGGTGGAATCTGAAGGGGAGGAGAGGGTGGAATCTGAAGGGGAGGAGAGGGTGGGTACTGAATGGAGGAGAGGGTCAGGTCTGAAGGGGAGAAGAGGCTGGGGTCTAAAGGGGAGAAGAGGGTTTGAAGGGGAAGAGAGGGTGGGATCTGTAGGGGAGGAGAGGGTGGAATCTGAAGGGGAGGAGAGGGTGGAATCTGAAGGGGAGGAGAGGGTGGGTACTGAATGGAGGAGAGGGTCAGGTCTGAAGGGGAGGAAAGGGCTGGGTCTGAAGGGGAGAAAAAGGAGCAAAGCAAAGAGGAATAGCAAGGAGAATGGGGGACAAGGAGAATGGAGAAGGGAAATAGCAACAAGGATAGAGGAGGAAGGGAATGAAAAGGATAGAGGAGGAGGGGAAGTTCAGCAGGGAATATAAAAGAAAAAAACAGGAATAGAAGGAAGGTAAGAGAATAGCAAGGATGGGTAAGGAGAAGAATATCAAGGCTAGGGGAGAATAGCAAAGGGAAAAAGGGAGAGTGAAAGACCTTAAGCAAACTGACTTCAACTACTCAGAAGCTTCTAAAAGGAATATTTGAGCAACTATTAGCATATAAGGTAGGGCAGTTTAGCACAACTTGCCTAGTACGAGCTCGTAGATAGGTATATTAGGACTAACTAGCCTTGTAGGGTACAGAGTTGTTTAGCAACTACTAGTCAGGTAGATAGAGTGGATTTGTACCTAGAAGACTAGCAGGTTGACCCGCGAAGCCTAACAGACTATAAAGTAGATTAGCACCTATAAGTCTAGACGGTAGAATGATAGGTCTTATATTTACTAGCCTAGTAGGTAGGATAGGCTACTAACCTAGTATAGTAGATAGAATCTAATCTAGGTTCATTATCCTGTTATTCCTCCTGTTATAGGAGGGTAGGAGCTGATGGCGGAGGCTAGGAGGGTAAGAGTTGGTAGAGGAGGGTAGGAGCTGGTAGAAGAGAGAAGGGAAAGTGTCGAAGGGTAGAGCAGGGCAGGGGAGAGTAGAAGGTAGGAGGGTAGGAAATGGTAGAAGGGCAGAGAAGGGTAGGAGCTGGTAGAGGAGAGTAGGGGGTGAGGCTGGTAACGGAGGTTAAGGCAATAGACAAGGGTATAGCTGCAGAGGAGGGGAGGAGCTGGTAGAAGAGGGTAGAGAAGGGGTAGAGGGTAGAGAAGGATAGAGGTGTGTAGGATAGTAGAGGAGAGTAGGAGGATAAAGGGTAGAGAAGAGTAAGGAGAGGATAGAAGAGTAGAGGAGGGTAGGGGGCTGTCTGGGAGGGTTTGCCTGGGAAAGCTGCCTTGAAAGGTTTGCCTGGGGGCTGCCTAGGAAAGATAGCCTAGAAGGACTGCCTGGGAGGAATTAATGATTAAAGCAACAAAAAATCATTCATAAAAATACAAACAGCACATGTGGAGTGCACGGGGTGTAGGGAGTGCAGGGGTGCAGGAGTCAAAGAAGTAGAATTCTGCTGGGGTTAGGGCTAGGATAGTGAAAGGGCCAGTTCTGGGGTCTAGGGCCAAGACTGGGATGGGGTAGGGCTGGCGCTGAGATGGGGTAGGGCTGGCACTGGGGTGGGGTAGGGCTGGGGTGGGGTAGGGCTGGGGTAGGGCTGGGGTGGGGTAGGGCTGGGGCTGGAGTGGGGTAGGGCTGGCGCTAGGGTGGGGTAGGGCTGGCGATGGGGTGGGGTAGGGCTGACGCTGGGGTGGGGTAGGGCTTGGGTGGGGTAGGGCTGGGGCTAGGGCTAGGGCAAGGGCAGGGGCTGGGGCTAGGGCTAGGGCAAGGGCTGGGGCTGGGGCTAGGGCAAATGCAGGGGCAGGGGCAGGGGCAGGGGCAGGGGCAAGGGCTTAGGCTAAGGCTAAGGCTAGGGCTTGGGCTAGGGCTAGGGCTTGGGCTTGGGCTAAGGCTAGGGCTAGGGCTAAGGCTAGGGCAAGGGCTGGGGCTAGGGCTAGGGCAGGGGCTAGGGCAGGGGCAAGGGCTAGGGCTAGGGCTTGGGCTTGGGCTTGGGCTAAGGCTAGGGCAAGGGCTTGGGCTAAGGCTAGGGCAAAGGCTGGGGCTGGGGCTAAGGCTGGGGCTTGGGCTTAGGCTAAGGCTAGGGCAAGGGCAAAGGCTGGGGCTGGGGCTAGGGCTGGGGCTAGGGCAAGGGCTAGGGCTGGGGCAGGATAGTGATAGGGCCAGAGCTGGGGCAGGGATAACAAGCACTAAGGCTAAGGCCAGGGCTAGGGGAGGAACTAGGGCTAGGGCTAAGGTTAGGGCTAGATTAGGGGCTGGGATAGAGTGGGATAGGGCTGGGACTGGGCTAGTGCTTGAGCTTAAGCTAGAGCTGGCTGCTAGGGCTGTGGTGTGGCTAGAGCTTGAGCTGGGGCTTGATCTCAAGCTAGGGCTAAGCTGGGGCTAGGGCTAGGGCTAAGAGAATGAAGCCACAAATAAATGTAAAGCTATAAACAAGGGTAGAACCTAGTAGAAGAGGATAGAGATAGGTTGAAGAGGATAGGATCAAAAGGTAAGGGGAGGGTAAAAAGGGTAGAAAAGAGTATAAGGATAGAAGATAGAGAATAAGAAAAGAGGATATAGAAAGATGAAAAAAGGGTTTACACCCAACCCAAGCATGCTAACTAAACATATTTTAATCCAATAAAAAGGCTAAATTCATGCTTTTATCTTTAGCCTAGGCTAAAGCTTAGGTAGGCTTAGCTATTTTGAATCAAATATAGACCTAATTAGAATATATTAATCCAAACCAAATATACTAAATCTCTAATATTTGCTTGTATGCTTAATTATTTATATTAGGCCTAGTAGGCAGGCTTCAAGTTTACTCACTAATTCATTAGTATAATTAATAGTATTATTAGGGTTCAACTTTTCTTTAGCCCTAGGCCTAGCACTATATATATTATATAACTTGATATATATAAATTTTGGTAGGCTAGGCCTAGTATATTTAATTTTAAATTTTAATTCTATTTAGCAATGATTTATTTTGGCTAGGCCTAGGGCTTAAATTAAATAGGTTTGATATCAAATCAAATAGTCAATTTTGTGTAAAATGGATTAAAAACTTAATAGGTCTACATTAAAATTAAGTCCTTAAAGCTATAGAGTTCTATCCTAGGCTAGATAGAATTAAGGCCCTATACTATATCTAGGCAAGGCATAGCTAATAGCTAATATAGGCAACTAATACTATAATGCTTTGGCTAGAAATATATCAACAATATAGACAAATCTGGCTCTGTTAATAAAAAATAATAACCCAGTCATATACTAGCAAATGGTTTACTAGTCAAGCTCTATTTTTTATTTAGCAATTAACATTACTATTTATATATAGAAATACCATTATATTATATAGATAGGTCTTGGATATATGCGCCTTTTATATACCATAACACTAACTGAAGAAAAAGCATAAATTTTAGGGCCCATATTTTTAGGTGTATAGAACTGCTTAAATTAAATGAAGCCATTGGCATTGCCAATATATATGTAAAATGTAAAAGGGTATAACCATTTCAATGAAAGAACTTTTTTGTGCATATGTGCACAAATGTTTTCAATACAACATAAAATAAAGCTAGAAATACATGCAGCACTACACCACTACATTCATTGCTAGGCTGCAGGCCGTGTTTTCCGAGGATAGAATGGCCTCATGAGTGGGACATGGCTGTGTTGCCGGACTGTCTGGAAGCCGGCCTATTTAATATTATAATATAGCAATGAAATATACACTACTTTATAGCCAAGAACTTTTTCAAAGTCAAATATTTTTTAAATGGCCAATACAATATTAGCATTATAGCCTACTTTATAGCAATATCTGGTTATTTTTTCTAATTAGGTCTAAACCTAGAATTGCACTCACTCTTAGTCTTAGTCTCTCTTACTCTCTAGAATAAAAACTGATATTTTTTGCATATGACTATATGGGAAGCAAAGGCTTAGGCCCTACTTTTTTCTACTCAACTCAACTCACTCAACTACTAGGCCTACCGCCTACCTACTACTAAACTTCTACCTGGCTAGGCCCACTGGGGCTGGCCTAGGCCTAGGAGTAGGAGTAGGCCTATACCAAGTGGCTAGATTACCTTTTAAACAACACAATTAACTTGACTTAAATAAACCAGACTTGTTAGTTTGTTTAATACCATAGTATTAGAATTTAGAATTAGAACCAATTATTTTATTAAAAAATCTCTACTAAGCTACAGGTACAGCACAACCTAGGTCTAATTCAATGCCTTATAGTAGTAAGCCTAGTTTAGGCATGTCATGTGTAGGCTTAGCCACACAGCCTTCACCCCAGCTCAGTTTTAGAACTACATGGATTTTAGACCCTAGTTTCCTAGTTGCCGGCCAGCAGCACGCACCACGTGCCTTCAGCGAGTAGAAAGCATTTAAATTTAAGCTGCAAGGGCCTAGGCCTACCGTCATGATGCATGTCTAAAACTAACTAACAAGAAACCCACAGCAGAAAGAGAGTCCTGCAACAAGCTACTAAAACATGAATGCATTTATTGGCGCTAAAAAGTTAACTAGCTTTGTTGATATTGTAACAATCATTTTTCGATTAACCAGCAAGCTGAGACAGCAACCAGCATGCTGTCATACCGTAAACAAAAAACTTAAATCGTGCTGTTTTCGTTAGTTTTAAGCAAACACGGGTGTGTACCTGCATTTTGACCATTCTGAATTTTGCCATTTTGGGTAGACTTTAAAACCTGCTATCAAACATGATTTTAAAATTTACGTATTTTTTTCGGCATTTAACCACGATGACAAGATTATAGTATAGGGATGTAAATAAATGATGTCTTCTAAACAAAGGGTATACGCGAATATTGTCATATTGCATATAATAGTTTTCAGAGTTGGACATCAGGAAAAAACCTCCGGCTGTAACAGCTAGTAGGACGTCGCCACCGCGGGGATCCAAATCAATAATGATTATTTAAAACAATCATTTTAGACTGAGGCTGTATTTTGAGTGGCGCCTACAAAAATGCATCTTAATGCATCGCCCCTAATCAACTAAATACTCTGCTCTAATTAATTAAGCCAGATTTGCAACCGACAGCTTAGCCACTGTCCGTCAGCAGAAGTCCGTCATGCTGAGAGAGCTCATGCGGCAGGCCGTGCGCGTGTCGTGGCTGTCGAGTTGCCACCGATGGGACCAGAGCCCGGATACGGTGGTTTGGATCGCCCTGTTTTGGATCGCCCAGCCTTTCATCATCAGGTGCTGATGATGCTGTTCGGCGCTGCGGTCAGCCGCCATTGCGATGTAGGCTAGCTGTGTCAAGATCCTTGCCCTCGTTGTTCGGCGGTGTGGACGTGGCTGGCGGCTCAGGACATCTGCCGGGTTGTCTGCCCCCGGCTGGTAGGTGACTTCAAAGGAGATCCTGCAGCCGAAGTACCATGCGCTCGATACGCGGCGGGAGCCGCGAACCGGGACTGAGCAGGATAACCAGCGGCTTGTGGTCGGTGATGACCGATGACCTTGGACTCTGGGCAGCCGCTAAAGTAGTGGTGGAATTTGAGGCAACCGAATTTGACGGCCAGCGCCTCCCTCTCTGTCTGCAAGTAGCGCTGCTCGGTGTCACTGAAGCTGTGGCTGGCGTAGGCGATTGGCCTGGTGAGGCCGCCCGGTTGCACCTGCATGGGCGAGGATCGCGCCGGTCAGGCTGGCGGCGACAATCTGCCTGGTCTCGCAGTTCTTGTTGAAGAAGGCAAGCGTGGAGCTGTGTGACCGACTGCTTGATGGACTGGAGGGCTGAGTCGAGGCTTGATGTGGCCCCACCACCATTTCAAATTCTTCTTGGTCAGCTCTCGAAGTGGCCTCGGGATGAGGGATGAAGCGGGCTACGAATGTGACGAGTCCGAGAAAGACCGCTCCTCCGTTGCATCTTCTATAGTCGCTTGAAATTGGCGGCCTGCTAGGTGGCGATACGGAATTTGCGCGGGTTCAGTCACGTTGGCTCAGCCTGTCGAGGGAATTGCGCAGCCTCTCGTTGTGCTTTTTTTATGGTGCTGGCAAAGATGATGATGTCGTCATGGACCCACCGCACGCCTCTCAAACCGCTCAGGATGTACATGCATCTATCGTGCTTTTTCTATATCTCGACTATAGTAGACCTCTGAATGTCTCTATTGCTTTGTTCTCTTATCAATTTAAGAAAACCCTTTGTTCGTAACCTGTACATGTACGTCTATTTACATGTAAACGCGCATCTATCATTCGTTTATGTGTGCGCCTCTATCAACTTATATACACATCCACCGTGCGTCTTTTGTGGGCCTCAATCTATTTAAATACGTCTGTCGTGCGATATCCGTGCCTCAACTATTAGCTTCCAGTCGCTTATTTAATGGATGAATGATACACACGTGCGAGTATTATTCGTGTAAAGTGTGCGTAAAGCGGGCGTTTTTGGCGCGTAACTCACTCGCGTATTCTGCGCGTATCCTTACGCACGTAGATTCGCGTTAAAAGGTGACACAAAACGTGTGTTCTACGTGCGTCAATTACGTGTGAATTACGCACGTGATTGCCGCACGTACGAGCTATATAATACACACGTAATACGCGCGTGAGCAGAGATTGGGATGTACATGTGCATGTAGAATTCTTAGCTTTGAAACTAAGAAACCCCACCGTAAAATCCAGGGCGATGATGCCCCCGGGCGGTAATAGCAGAAGTAGCAGTAGCAGTAGCATAGGATTTGCTGAAGTAAAACAGCCTGTTCGGCCAGAATCACGTGTACGAGTCTATTAATTTGGGTTGTTTAATAGTTCAGTAAAGCGATCATTAGTGCATGTCTAGGCTTCTCGAAATTGCTATTAAAATGGTTCGCCAAAACATAACTTTCTACTGTCAACTCACAACTCAGTAGCGTTATATGCGTACGATGAGAACGTTTCAAATGAAAAGCAATAAACATTTCACAATCCTTTTTTGGGAATGAATTGCAACATAAATAGCAGAATAGACATTTATTTCCCCAGGTGGGCCGCGGCATGAGGGAAACCGGTGTTGATCGACTTTTTCCTTTGCCATCTTCCGGGCGGTCCATACTGTCCGGACTGGCAGCCCCTCATTGCTAATTTGACACCCACTTTTGCCACACGGCCACGTTGCACAAATTTTTAAATAATTTACCGTCTATCTCTTTAAGGCTCAATCCAAGTTTTAATATGTTGTCTTCGGTACATATCGCCTATCGGTACAAGAAATATTTAACTTCGTGAATACATGTATATACAATCGAAGTGAATCAAAAATAAACAAAACATGATTTTAAGCTTCACATGCGCCCCTTCTACCGAAGGAAAGCACGCCCACACATGCAAACCTTTATGACAGCCTGCATGTGTATCTCGTACTATACGTATAATTTTCATTTACATGTATTCGTACTTGATAAGTCATAAATACTATCCTCGTGTTTCATTTCTACTGTCATCAGTAGTGCAACATGAGTATGATGAGAATATCGCGATGAAAAAGGAAAAAAATAACACATTTTTAGTGTTAGTAAACATAAGTAGCAGATAGGCACATATTTCCTCTAATGAGGCCGCGGTGTGAGGGATGCGGTGGTTGAGACAAAAGCAACTCCTACCCTTGCCAACAAGTCTGGACAGCTGACTGATTTCCTCCTTCTAATTATGAATTATGTATGTTAAAGCAAGTTAAACAAATTACACATGTACACTTTCAAAAATATGAAAAAAATGGTTTGCTTTTGCACACACGATAAAGCCGTTGTTATAATCGCTTTATCGATCGAAGGTAGCTCGTATTATAAATGGTAATGATATTAATGGTATCAGTAATTTATCAGTGACTGCATACGAAAAATTATCGAGTCCAGAGCTACTAAACTTTTGTTTTTTAAACTAATTCTCACGGTGTCGAATTGCTTTCAATATTTTTAGATTATCAGTATTTAAATTTTGTTAATTTAAATATTAGTTAATCAGTTAATAATAATCAATTGTTTTGATGATTTATTATCCAATGCATGTACATCATGTGCTTTTTGCCATGTGCCTTCTTCTCCGCTGGGACTTCGTCAATTCATAAGCAGAGTCATCCTGATCTTTTCTTAACTGATTCCGCACAACAGTCGCTTATTAGCATGTCGGTAAACACAACTTTCTTTCCTCAAATACCAACACAAACTTGCTGCTTCATCTGCGAGTCTGGAGTCGGCCATGTGGTGAGATATTGTCGAGTCAGAGCTTGCTAAACACCCTGACAAACTTGCTGACTGTTGATGCCTGAGACTGCTGGCAGCAGTGAACCAGCTAAGGCTGAGATTGGATGAGAGAATAGAATAGGGAAGGAAAGAATGGGGAAGATGGGGAGAGGGAAGGAAAGAAGAAGTAAAAGGCCGTCCTCATCAGAAGTCAAATAGCCAACCCCCTTTTTCTCTACGATGTTCTGAACGACTCAAACCAGTGTCCAGCCCAAGAGGTCCTTGTAGCTGAATCGAGGACTCATTTAGGAAGTAACGTTAAGGTACATGCACCAGCGTACAGCATGAGAATTTGTCAAACTTTTTTGGGGTACTCGTAGTTGTTTATTGCGCACACCATCAACCCATGAAGAGGACCTCCGATGGTCTGGAGTCTGTCTCACAATGATGAAGTATCAATAAAGTGTCGGGCATAACATCGCCTGCCGCACCTCATCGGCGCTCAGCTGCCTGCGGGAAACTCCGGAGCACCTCATGTAGAGTCGCTGGGATTCAATATCACTTTGAAAACTCTTTAGCTGCTGGAAAGCCATTCGAGGGAACAGCTCACAATTCCATAAGTCACGTTGCAATGCCCAACTTGCTGAGGCTCTGCAATGGAAGGGGAGTCCAAAACGCGGTGGTTCCTCATTGCCAGCCGAATGTCGCACCAGCTGCAATTAGGGCTCAGTCCGGTCCAATGGTACGTGTGGTAGCTGGAACTGGAATTCGCTGCTACTGCTTCGAGTCAGCCTGAAGTACATGTGGTCAACTCTGATGCATTCCTGAGATGTCTGTCTCTGAGGAATTCTGTGGCATACGCTCGTATGGGGCTGCTGAGATCTCAAAGGTCAATTGGGAGTTTTTTGTTGGCCAGGTATCAAAGGCAGACTTAGGGTTAAGTCAAGCCCTAAAGGGAGGCTTTGATGCCAAAGCTCACAGGAGATGCTGATATCTGACGCCAGATGGCTGGCTTTCAGGGCTGATGCTTCTTGCTTTTAACATAATCTTTTTGAAGAAATTCTGTGAAAAGCTACTTGTAGATAATTCAAAATGTTTTATTCCTTTCTTTGTTGCCTCAATAACAGGGGAGAAGTCGCAGATTGCTGGTTTCTATTCGAAAAGCACCGAGACTCCGCATATCTTAAACGTTTCTCCAGCCTGAGCTGGTCAGCCTGCGCCCCACTCTTTGACGTCACTCTTCCACATCTCCAGCGCTCCCTGGCTTGGGTGGCGCAGCCAGCGCTCCCGCAGCCCGCATGCAAAGTCAGGCAGGGAGGCCGTGGGGCCGCCCGCAGCAACTGCAGCGGCTCTGCCGCCATCAGCTGCGCCTCCGCCTCCAAGCCGGGCCCAGCAGAGCCTTCGAATGCAGCCCCGCTGTGCATGCAGTGAGCTGCAGTCAGCTGCAAGGCCTCCCCACCGCCTCTGAGAGAGTGACTGCGGACTGAATTCTGGAAACTCTGAGAAATCACGGAAGACTCAGCTTAACTGGTAAGTTTGTTGAGCGCGGGGAATGAGCTGAGATTCCGCTCTCTACATCTGCCCTCTCCCAGCTCCCTCTCCTTCCGCCCTCTCTCTCCGCCTCCTCGCTCTTTCCTCTCCTCCTTGCCATCTTCCGACGCAAATGCAGCTCCAACCCGACATTCCACATTCAGACCAAATGCAGCTCCAACCCGACATTCCACATTCAGACCAAATGCAGCTCCAACCCGACATTCCACATTCAGACCAAATGCAGCTCCAACCCGACATTCCACACTCAGACCAAATGCAGCTCCAACCCGACATTCCACACTCAGACCAAATGCAGCTCCAACCCGACATTCCACACTCAGACCAAATGCAGCTCCAACCCGACATTCCACACTCAGACCAAATGCAGCTCCAACCCGATATTCCACACTCAGACCAAATGCAGCTCCAACCCGACATTCCACATTCAGAGCAAATGCAGCTCCAACCCGACATTCCACACTTAGACCAAATGCAACTCCAACCCGACATTCCACACTCAGAGCAAATGCAGCTCCAACCCGACATTCCACACTTAGACCAAATGCAACTCCAACCCGACATTCCACACTCAGAGCAAATGCAGCTCTAAACCGCTCGTCAAGCCGCTCTGCTGCTGCTGCTGTTGGCTGCAGTGCTGCATCACGTGACCGAAGCTGCCGCCGACTCTGGGCAGATGTGGCAGTCGAGCCGCGAGAGCCTCTCCGACTACGTGGCTGTGAGGTCGCTGCCAGCCTGAA
This sequence comes from Macrostomum lignano, assembly GCA_002269645.1. Taxonomy (NCBI): domain Eukaryota; kingdom Metazoa; phylum Platyhelminthes; family Macrostomidae; genus Macrostomum; species Macrostomum lignano. Next base: position 498,810 of record NIVC01000102.1, read on the forward strand.
GCGACTCTGAATGCTCGTATGCTGCCAGCAGCGACTCCGCAGTGCAGCTGGTGTCGTTCAACGCCAGCTCTGGCCTGTGCGCTCACTACAGGTGTCGCCTGGGCCTGAGCCACTGCAGGAAGTGCCATAATGCGAACAAGGGAGCTCAGAGAGTGTGGGTAGGTCACTCAGTTACATATGTCAGTGCTAACGCAGAGTAGAAAAGCTGGCACACCTGTGCACCTGTCACCTTGCAGACAGCAGGCAGTGCACAGTGTCCGGCTCAGTGGACTTTTACCGCATCTGGACTCAGTACCAGAGCGAGTTCGGCGAGGGACCCGACGGAAACTACTGGATCGGTGAGTGAATCCCAGATCTGGTTCATTCGCTTGCTTTTCCAGTTCGGATTTCAATGACAAACACCGCCATGACGTCCGCATCTTCCCAGGCCTGAACTCTCTCCACGCTCTCACTGCTTCTGGTCCTCGTAAGCTGAGGATCCTGATGAAGGCGTGGAACGACTCTGAGCACTGGGCCGAGTACTCCAGCTTCTCCGTGGGTCCCGAGTCCGGCAACTACCGGCTGAGCGTGTCCGGCTTCTCCGGCAGCGCCGGCATCGGCGACAGCCTCACGGGTCACAGCGGCATGCAGTTCAGCACGAAGGACGCCGATCATGACACCAAGGGCTCTGGCAACTGCGAAAACATTCGTAATGGAGCCTGGTGGTTCGTCAACTGTCACCACACCCACCCGAACGGAGAGTACAAAGACTCATCTTCTGCCATCGGAGGCGCTGAAGCAATGGGAGTTATTTGGAGTTGCAACTTTGGCTACTCCTACTCGCTGAAGGAGATCGAGATGCTGCTTCTGTAGCAGGAGCAGTGTGATGGCATGGAAGCTGCCGCTGCTGCAACCGGCAAATTCGAGAGTTCAATCGGCTTTGAAGAAACTTTGAAATTTCCTGAAATTTGTGCAAACTGAAATATTTTGCTGCTGTGTACAAAGACTGATAATGAAAATACACGACTTCGAATTTTCGAGCAAATTTGAAATTAAAAAAATAATATTGTTCAAATGCCTTCAAATCAATTCAAACAACACTTTGAAATATCTACCAGTTTCTCTTCTGCAACATGCTGCAAAGCACCTGAGAGCTTCCAGTCCTGCCAATATCAGAGACTGGCAGCTATGAGCGAGCTGTCCAATGCCAGACAGAAACTTTACTACCCGAGAACAATTTTTGTAGCGTCGTTTGCAAGAATGCAACCATAGGACTCATTTACTCAGCCTCTGGTAAACCGCCTGCTTTAAGTTACCCTCAATTACCCCAGCTAATGCTGGCACCCATTTTACAGCTGGGTGAACTGAAGCAATGTAGAGTTTAAGTGTCTTGCTCAAGGACATAAATTATTCCGGGTGGGTCGAGATTCGAACCCCCGACCTTTTCAGTCGCGAGTCCGACTCTCAAACCACTAGGCTAGAACCCCCGTACTCATACACATGCTCACACAGGGTGTACAGTGTACAGCGACCCTGACCATCCAGTTGTCAAGCATGTAAACTCTCTTATTAACTCTTTTTCATTAGAATCCAAACGTTTATTTAAAAATTATGCCAACACTGATTCTCGTAGGTTACAGGTCTGTATGCAGCTGTAGAGTGTCTAAACCCCCAAGTTTCCAATCGGGTTGGGTCGTCATTATCTCAAAGAAGCCGGGCACCACAAGGCTGGAGGAGCACAGAGGCATCTGTCTTCAGTCCTGCGCTGTGAAGCTGTTCAACCGGATGCTGTTATCGCAGTACTTGTGTGAGCACAGTGACGCAAATTATAGCCTTATGCTCAGGGACAGAAGGCCTACATCGCCTGCCAAACCTCGTCAACACTCAACTGCCTTCGGGCGACTCCGAAGCACCTCGCGCAGTGCCGTTGAACTCCGGGATAGAATGACATTCCAAAGCCAAGTTGCAGCTGCTGCAGTTCGGGCTCGGGAGCATCCCAGCTGGTGTTATAATAGCGAAATTCGCGCGATGCTCCAACTAACGCGGGATCCAATAAAAAATTCTTCATGGCCAGATGAATATCACACCAGGCCTCAATGCAAACAGTTCCAATATTATAGATGTAAGTCTGATGGTGATTCAGGTGAGAACCGTTTCCTGGCGTGAGCTGGTAAACTGACAAGTAGAATTGACTCAAATTCAAAGAGGAAGGATGTAGGTAAACAGAGAAGCTGCGCTCCTGCCACGGATTCGAACTGTTATACAGCGCTGCAAGTAATTCAACTCCGCTACTGTTCCCACGATTTATGCGCAAGAACATGGTCCATTCGTCAGCGTTCCAAATCGACTCATTGAATGCCGCGGGAGCTCCGACGTTTTAAAACTCTCTAGAATAAATAAAATCGCTTGCGTTTCGTCTAAATCAGGCCCCGTCCTCTGCTGATCTCTCCACCCCGAACTGGTCCTCGATGGCGAAGGTGTGCGGGTCCACCAGGTTGTCGAGGCCCCTCCTGAAGTCGAACGCAGCCACGAGGCCGTCCACCTGTGGTGGTGGTGGGGAGGTGCTGTCCGACGCCTCCGTCTTGCACACGAACCTGTGCCTGCTGTGGCACCTGTCACTGCGCAGTCGACCAGCTGGCAGCGTGACGCAGTTCACAGTCCAGTCCGCGCTTTCCGGGTGTCCAGTCTCCCATGCGGGCAGCTTGTTTTCGTGTTTCTCTGAGAAGTCCGTCCATTGGTAGCAGAGCTCGCGACCCGCACTGTCAGGGAAGCAGGGGTTCAGCTTGATGAGGCCGAGCCACACCGAGTCGAGCAGCTCTAGCGACTCACAGCTGTCGATTTCGAAGCTGAGCTTGTTCAGAAAGTCCAGCTCAGACTGGGTGAGCACCGACGCCAGCTGCGACGAGTTTCGCTGGCAGTAGAAGTTGGCCTCGTGGAAGTTGGCCTCAAACTGCGGCATCACGTAGCACTGCTTGTCGTGCAGCCACCAGCCGCTAGGACATCGGCCGCTCGACCTCCACCAGTCGACGAGAATGCTGGAGTCGGCGCTCAACTTGCAAAAAACAGGTGCCGCTCGTGATTCAGCCACCACTCACCGTCACTTCGGATCAAAGGCTTGTGAACGCTGTCCAGCTGAGAGAAGTTGTGTCTCTCGAAGCTCCCTACGCTGCCGCCGTCCGTCCACCTGTAGCTTATAGGGTCGGCCAGACGATCGAGGTCGGTGGCGAACAAATCGATCCAGGCGTCTCTGCAGTGAGACAGTCGGCCTACCAGTCGGTTCTCTTGCTCACTTTGGATAGACGCGAGGTGAGCCCGGTGAGACAGACACGTCTGCTCGGCCTGAAACCAGTAGTTCGACTCGCTGAACCACTTGTAGCATGACCAATGCTCGACCAATGTTGTAGTTTCACAAGCACAAAGTTCGTAGCGGTAGATAGAAAGCAGGGAGGGCGAGAACCGGGTGGGGGCCGCGCACGCACATAAATACTGGGTGAGCACTGAGCAGGGGACTGGGTGGGCTTAGCCACGCAGGGCTAGGGTGGGGGGTGGGGGCAAAACTATCAGAGTTAAAGGGCGAGAGAGAAGAAAGGGAAGGCTAGCCAATCAGGTGCCTCCGCGGCGAGACACATGATTGGACTAGCCCACGCGAGAGAGAGATTAAAAGACGCCAGCCAATGAAAATGTGGGTAAATGAAAATGAGAAAAAATATAATGAATGGCAGCTTTAGACGGAGGGGACAAACCAGAATAAACCAGTGACAGGGAGAGGAGGGAGAGGAGCCCGCGAACCAAAGCCCAGAAGTAATATCAAAAGCCCTCAAAAGCATCCGATCACACACCAATTACACATATGGCTAAGCCCAACTATACACATGGCTAAGCCCAGTTATACATATGGCTAATCCCAAAAATACACATGGCTAAGCCCAATTATACACAACATGGCTAAGCACAATTATACACATGGCTAAGCCCAATTATACACATGGCTAAGCCCAACTATACACATGGCTAAGCCCAATCATACACATCATGGCTAAGCACAATTATACACATGGCTAAGCCCAATTATACACATGGCTAAGCCCACTTATGCACATGGCAAAGCCCAGTTATACACATGGCTAAGCCCACTTATGCACATGGCAGCAGTTATACACATGGCTAAGCCCAATTATGCACATGGCTAAGCCCAATTATACACATGGCTAATCCAAAAAATACACATGGCTAAGCCCAAACACTCATCATGGCTAAGCCCAATTATACACATGGGTTAGCACAATTATACACAACATGGCTTAGCACAATTATACACATGGCTAAGCTTAATTATACACAACATGGCTAAGCACAATCGTATAAGATGTACCAGTAATTCTAAAAAGAACCGCAAACGTACTCTTGGGACCATGGTCCCAAAGCATGTTGCTTTGGTCAGTAAAAAGGCACTAAGTTTATCAAAGTGGTGTTAATGAGACATAAGTATTACACAATGCTATAAAATGACAGCTTCCGTACCCAAATAGGACAACACTAGGACAGGCTCCGTAATAGGACAAAAATTGGGCCAAGCTTTTTGTGAGGCCAAAAAATACTGCTAGAAACACGACCGGTGTAAAGCCAAATACGTACGTTGCGTTGACTTGGATTGCTTCCGGAATTCAGGAGAAGAGACACCACATCCTGATGTCCCGTGGTCACCGCATGGTGCAGCGGACTCGACCCACACACTTTTGTCCAGAGCATTGACCAGAAATAATAAACATGCGACTATTCATTTTTGCATTCATTTTCATTACTTTCGTAAAAGTATAGTATGGTAGTGGTACATGTCTCAGGTTGTCTCAGGCAAAACAGCTGTTCGGTCAGAACATTGTATTGCATTTATTATGGCATATATTATCTAGAAATTTCTTATAAAATATTTTGCCAAAACATAACATTTTACTGTCAACTCACAAACTCAGTAGTGCTATATGCGTACCATAAGAACATTTTAATGGAAACAATTGAACATTTCACTATTTTATGGGTGTTGAAGCGCAACATAAATAGCAGAATAGACATTTGTTTCCACCGGTGGGCCGCGGCGTGAGGGGTAAACGGTGTTGAGCCAAAAGCAACTCCAACCTTTGCCAACCAAGTTCGGGCGGTCCATTATACTGTCCGAACTGGCAATTCCCTCATTGCTAATTTGACACCCACTTTTGCCACGCCGCCATGTTGCACAATGTGCACATGTAGTTCTACCCATTGAAAAATTTGTTTTCGATACATATCAGCAAAAAATTAAGGAGTACTACATGTAGTTAAGTAGACTAAATATAATTTCATTTACTTAGAAAAATTAAAAAAGTTTTACGTTTGAAGAATTTGCACATGTAAATTCCGTGTACACAAAATGCTTTAAATGACTTTTACCGGTGGGGCCGCGGTGTGAGGAGATCCAGCGGTGTTGAGACAAAAGCAATTCCTACCCTTGCCAACGATTCTGGTCGGCAACTGACTTCTGCTACCAGACGGCAATTTCCCTCATACTATTTCGACATCCAACTTTTTGCTGTACATGCACAAGCATGTACATGCGCATGTCACTTGCAACATGATGCGTGTTTCCACAAATTTAAAAGTACACTTTCCAAACTGAGAATCCATGGATGTCCCGCACATAAATCTAGTCGTAATCATTTTATCGTGCCTAATGGTTGCGTTTCTTTAACACTTTTCAAGCTATACAATGTATGTATTAACCGCTTGATAAAGATGTTTTTCGATACATATCGGTAACTTTTCATAAAACTGTAAAAATTGTGTTAGTGGTGTCAAAGGCCTTTCTAGTATTATAAAATGTTTCAATTCATTGTAAACTGTACATGCCCCTTGGTGCTAAAGCCCCTTGGTGCTAAAGCCCCTTGGTGCTAAAGCCCCTTGGTGCTAAAGCCCCTTGGTGCTAAAGCCCCTTGGTGCTAAAGCCCCTTGGTGCTAAAGCCCCATGGTGCTAAAGCCCCTTGGTGCTAAAGCCCCTTGGTGCTAAAGCCCCTTGGTGCTAAAGCCCCTTGGTGCTAAAGCCCCTTGGTGCTAAAGCCCCTTGGTGCTAAAGCCCCTTGGTGCTAAAGCCCCTTGGTGCTAAAGCCCCTTGGTGCTAAAGCCCCTTGGTGCTAAAGCCCCTTGGTGCTAAAGCCCCTTGGTGCTAAAGCCCCTTGGTGCTAAAGCCCCTTGGTGCTAAAGCTTCTTGGTGCTAAAGCTTCTTGGTGCTAAAGCCCCTTGGTGCTAGAGCCCCTTGGTGCTAGAGCCCCTTGGTGCTAAAGCCCCTTGGTGCTAAAGCCCCTGGTGCTAAAGCCCCTTGGTGCTAAAGCCCCTTGGTGCTAAAGCAATTAACAAACATTCAATAATTTTCCAGAGGGGAACAAAGCCTTAAATGAAATTGATAGTTATTTGAGCTTTTGGTTTTATTTTCAGTGTATGTGTATTATTTGCTGCCTAAAACAAACTTTTCCGGTTTTGTCAGCATCTGTCTTAGACAACTAAAATCCATATGTAAATATGATTAAAGATATTGGAACCGAAAATTTAAAAACTTTAAGGAAAAAGCAGCAACAACATAAACCTAATGGATCTATCAATTACAGTAGGCCGTATGCGAAAACTATAAAGACCACAAAATGTTTTAGAGAAAATATCATTTCATCAACTACATGGAAATCAACGGAGTATTCAGGCATACGAGTATATGATAAACTTTTAAGTTTGAGAGGACAGTCCTCGGTTGAAAATCGACTGAGTAAAGCTCAAACCTCGACTTCAGTGCATGGTTGTTGTCGGTCTTTCTCGAATGTTGTTGGAAATCCGATGAGTTTCAGTTGAACGGAGAGACGCACTCGCACAGCACTGTCTCGGTTGCAAAAGATTCGTGCAGGTCAGAGAGTCCGGCGTCATCCCAGAACCTTGCAATCACATTATCCGAAGAAGCACTTGGTTGATGAGCATTCCACAGAGTTGGGTCAACGGTAGTGTTGCAGCCGACCCAGTACCAGCCGCCAGCCGGCTCCGCACTGCCTGCTGGCTGGAAGCCTCCGAGCCAGATCGACTGTCCAGAGCTGTAGTTCGAGTAGATGGAATCCACGTGGCTCATCTCCTCAGCGCTGGTCACGTCGGCCATGATGACCAGACCGCTCTCTGACTCGCACTTCTGCCTGCTCGGCCACCACGTCCCGATGCCAGAGTACAGCCTGTACTTCACTCCGCACAGGTCCATGCCGTAGCCAGACGGACACAGCGCGCCCGCCTCGAGTCCCGGTCGCTGCTTGACGAACACCCGGCCTCTCCTGGAGCAGCCGCAGCTCCTCACCGACTTGCTGCACTTGTCGAACACGAACAGCTGGCACGGACCGTCAGCCAGGCTGAACGCCTGACAGCGCTGGTTTTGGGCGCACAGAGCGGCGCACCCGACTTTGTTCAGCGCGCTTGAGTAGGTCTCAACAAACTCATCGTTGATGCAGAGATACCCGTTGATGAGAACATACAGCTGCTGGTTGTCACTGCCGAGCGTGAGGCCCAGAGCCAAAAACATCGTCAGGAGATTGATGCTCATCGTCAATGCTTAAGAAACTACGGTGCTAAAATTCACAGAGGCAGCTGCTTTTATGCGAGTTGCAGCTCAAAATTTATGGCTTTCTTGAGTGCGTTTTTTACCTGGAGAGCTTTTTCTTTGTTTCTTTTCTAAGAAACTAACGAAAAGAAATTTTAAGACAAATAACTTTTTGCAAAAGATTCTTCCTCAGTTGCTTTTGATTGTCTCCTCCTGAAGTTGTTTTTCGACTAGAAATACAGCAGCAGTGCAGCGGCCAACTTCGTCCCTCTGCTGCAGCCAATAACGCTGCGCCAGCTAGCAGATTTTCTCTCAGCTTCTGAATTGTCTTGCCCTAGGGAACCGGTTGTCAAGGCAATTCATTTTTGCAGCGTGTTTCATGTGTAGATCTGCTTTCTACAGAGCACGTGGAGCACGTGGCGAGAGTAAGAACGCTGTTGAGAAAGTTTTCTAACGAATGAAGTGCACGCTGGAGCCTGAGAAACTGCACATGTTGCAAAAGTCTTTCCAAATCCCATTGTTACGCATTTACCGGTAAATACAAAGGCAATCATTGACCTGTAGAGCGCCTGTCTTAGCGGGATTTTTTTGCAAAAAAAATTAGACAATTTTTTTCGGAAATACTTCAACATTCATACTGAAGCCTCTGCGAATGGATAGTTTTTCACGATTACGCCAAAAGCTTGTATTTAGAATTAGAATCAAAGCAGCGATTCTGTAAAAAATATTTAATAATTGCTGGAAACTGTGTATATGTAAGTCTGTAAACAGTTTCAAGATGTATTATAGCTCGCAGTTATTTAACTTCGTACCCAGCACACTCTCGTGCATATGATAGCTAAAAAGTATTCTTTAAAGTAAACTATGGACTATAGGGGGCTAGAAATCCCCAAAAATAGCTATAACAAAGTAAGCCGAGAACCTCGTAAGTGGAGGAAAGGCTAGAGTAAGTTTAAGCAGGCTTAATTAAAAGATGAGGAACCCAAGACAATAGAAAACAAGTAAGGGCCCTACAGTGGTATGCAGCAGCCCATTGACAAATCTACACAGCAGCCACCATCCAAAGATGACCGAGGCGGTTGGCATGCGGAGAATATTAAATGAGCCCGGCACGGAGGCCGCTCCTGGAGGGAGGAGCAGCGGCCGCGTGCCCAAGACCGATGGGCAACCCCTGATGGGGCGTAGCAACCGTGGACCAGCCCACACAAGAGGGCATGCAGTAAAAAGAACTCAGGACTGACGTACATGTAACTTCCCCCAAATATTCTGTCTTAAACAGAGAAAAAAACTGATGACTTCAACCGCCTAACCCTTCGCCCCCGTAGCAGCTTGCGTGTTTATTGCAACCACGTACGCGGTATATACAGCCCCACTAGCGGCAGTGTGGATGAAATTGTGGCAGAATCATAAAATAGACGAGATATCAGTGATCTTCCTCGTTTTGGGGAATTCTATCCCATCAATTTTCTATAAGCCTGAGCCTTAAAAGTTTTTTAAAGTTAAAGTAATGAAGATATAGCTACTCGTATAGCCAACCGGGATCTCGGTTGTATAAGTTTGTATAATGTTGTATAGGCAAGAAATTTGCTTGCGAGAAGTTTGCTTGGGGGACTTTTGCTTGCAGAAATTTGCTTGCCGAGGTCTGCCAGTCAAAGTTTTCTTGCGGAACCTTAAAGAACCTATTTTTGAGCTCTTGTGTATTTCTAATTTTCATTTTCTAAGATTCGTGCGAGAGTCGCCAATAGTGTTATGATTTTGTATGAGGATATGGCGGATTTGAAAAGCCCTAACCTATAAATGGAATAATTTAGTTTTTTATTGGGAATATATTTTCAACAGAAAATTGGACACAATTTCGAACAACCCAATCGGAAAGATTGGTTTATCTACGTATAATTACGTAGAGTTCGGTAACGGATATTCTACTTAAAGGCTGTTAAATTGTTTTAGCGTAATTTTTTCGTCTTCTATTTGCCACAGATTTTTTTCACAAAATTTACATTTTTTGACGGAAAACGTTCAAAAAATATATCGGAAGGATTTTTCCTGGCATATGAAGATGCCCTTCACATCTAGATTTTATCATCAATATCCAAATAATTTATAGTACGTTGTTAATGTATCTATAATTATTACAGAAATATTATATTAGACAGAAATATAGTAAGCAAAAAAGTTAATAAAAATTCACGTGCATTTTTCTTCTTTGCAAGTGTGTATAAGAAACTTTTGTTTGTTTTTGTATGCAGTTTTAAATCAGATGCTCAATAAGTTCGTGTTCTTTGGTGACAGGAGTGACTGGGGTGACAGGAGTGACTGGGGTGACAGGAGTGACTTTGGTGACAGGAGTGACTTTGGTGACAGGGGTGACTTTGGTGATAGGAGGGACTTTGGTGACAGGGGTGACTTTGGTGACAGGGGTGACTTTGGTGACAGGGGTGACTTTGGTGACAGAAGTGACTTTGGTGACAGGGGTGACTTGGGTGACAGGGCCGGTGACTTTGGTGACAGGAGTGACTTTGGTGACAGGAGTGACTTTGGTGACAGGGCCGGTGACTTTGGTGACAGGGGTGACTTTGGTGACAGGGGTGACTTTGGTGACAGGGGTGGCAGGAGTGACTGGGGTGACAGGAGTGACTGGGATGACAGGAGTGACTGCAATCACACACCATGGCTAAGCCCAATCACACACCATGGCTAAGCCCAATCACACAACACCATGGCTAAGCCCAATCACACACCATGGCTAAGCCCAATCACACACCATGGCTAAGCCCAATCACACAACACCATGGCTAAGCCCAATCACACACCATGGCTAAGCCCAATCACACAACACCATGGCTAAGCCCAATCACACACCATGGCTAAGCCCAATCACACAACACCATGGCTAAGCCCAATCACACATCATGGCTAAGCCCAATCACACACCATGGCTAAGCCCAATCACACACCATGGCTAAGCCCAATCACACACCATGGCTAAGCCCAATCACACACCATGGCTAAGCCCAATCACACAACACCATGGCTAAGCCCAATCACACACCATGGCTAAGCCCAATCACACATCATGGCTAAGCCCAATCACACACCATGGCTAAGCCCAATCACACACCATGGCTAAGCCCAATCACACACCATGGCTAAGCCCAATCACACAACACCATGGCTAAGCCCAATCACACACCATGGCTAAGCCCAATCACACACCATGGCTAAGCCCAATCACACACCATGGCTAAGCCCAATCACACACCATGGCTAAGTCCAATCACACACCATGGCTAAGCCCAATCACACAACACCATGGCTAAGCCCAATCACACACCATGGCTAAGCCCAATCACACACCATGGCTAAGCCCAATCACACACCATGGCTAAGCCCAATCACACACCATGGCTAAGCCCAATCACACATCATGGCTAAGCCCAATCACACACCATGGCTAAGCCCAATCACACACCATGGCTAAGCCCAATCACACACCATGGCTAAGCCCAATCACACACCATGGCTAAGCCCAATCACACACCATGGCTAAGCCCAATCGCATTAGATTTACTAGTAGTTCCAAAGGAACCAAACTGTACTCTTGATACCAGTCCAAGTCGAAATCTGTTGCCTTGGTCAATAAAAAGGCTGTAAAATTCATCAATGTAGTGTTAATAAGCCATAAATATTTAAAAATGCTATAAAATATAAAATATAAAATATCTGCTTTTCAGAACTAGCCGAATCTGTCACGGACATTTTCCGCTATCGGTCTTGTCGCTCAATAAAAGCATTTTTGAGTTCTGGCCTGCATTTACTAGGAGCAAATGACCGATGAGGATTTACATAGAACTCCAGCAAGATGCTGAAACTAGAAAGCAGTTGTGAATCTTCCTTCCTTGGCTGTAAATACAAGAAATTTGAAATTAAAATGTTTTACACTTTCAGAATAAGAGTCAGCAGCAGAAAGAAGTCTTGAATTCCATTCCTCGGCAGTCTGGGCTGCCCCAGTGGCGCATGCAAATGAGGCCAGGCAGGGTCCCCTACTGGCATGATTGGGTCTAAATAGATTGCGCTCCTTCAAAAGCCAAAAAACAATTTCGTTCGAGTCCGGTACCCCTACCCCGAACACTGATTCACGGTACCATAGCCGGACCTGCACCCGAACTTTTGACACAGAACTGGTCAATAATTTTTTATCAATCAATAGGCTCTTTGGTTAAAATACAGCGGTTTTTTGTATTTTACATAAATGCAAATATTATAATAGCACAATTGCAACCCCGGATGTAATGTACAACTCATCTTTCTGTGCAATTGCCTAAAGATGCTGATGGTTCGGCGAAGCATGCCGCGCAAACAGTAATAAAGCTGAAATTTGATGAAAGAAAAGAAAAAAGAAAACATGCGAACATTTCGTTTTTGCATTCATTTTTTTCATAACTTGCCTAAAACTAAGTATAGTGTAGTAGTACGAATATTATGGCTTTATATAGAAATTTCTTATAAAATATTTTGCCAAAACATAACATTCTACTGTCAACTCACTAACTCAGTAGTGCTATATGCGTACCATAAGAACATTTTAATGGAAACAATTGAACATTTCACTATTTTATAGGTGCTGAAGCGCAACATAAATAGCAGAATAGACTTTTGTTTCCACCGGTGGGCCGCGGCGTGAGGGGTAAACGGTGTTGAGCCAAAAGCAACTCCAACCTTTGCCAACCAAGTTCGGGCGGTCCATTATACTGTCCGAACTGGCAATTCCCTCATTGCTAATTTGACACCCACTTTTGCCACACCGCCAAGTTTTACAATGTGCACATGTAGTTCTACCCATTTAAATAGTTGTTTTCGATACATATCGGCAAAAAATTAGGAGTACTAGTTCAGTAGATAATAGATTGGATATAATTTCATTTACTTAGAAAAAGTAAAAAGTTTTACGTTTGAAGAATTTGCACATGTAAATTATTAAGATACGGTAATCGATATCGAAAATTAACTTTAGTTGACTAGCGATTCTACTTATTCATCAGTAGTGCAACATGAGTATGATGAGAATATTGCGATGAGAAAAAAGAAAAATTGTACAATTCGTTATAGTCTTGACATTAAGCAGAATAAACCAGACATCTACCGGTGGGACCGCGGTGTGAGGGGAAGCGATGTTGAAACAAAAGCAATTCCTAATTCTGCTACCAGACGGCAATTTTCCTCACGCTAATTCGATACCCCCACTTTTTGCTGTACATGTACATGTGCATGTCACTTGCAACATGATGCGTGTTTGCACGAATTTAAATGTACACTTTCCAAACTGAGAATCCATGGATGTCCCGCACATAAATCTAGTCGTAATCAGCAACAGTTCCGGTCCATGCAAAATCTCTGCAGAGGGACATCCGCTCTTTCAGCTAAATGACCAGTCATCTGCTGGTACATCCGGTGATGATTACTTGAGACGGATTCGAGCAGATTCCAGCAGCAGTCGGGACGAAGCGCCAAGATCACCTGAGATGCAGTCGAACGCATCAGAGCGGCGGAAGCTGTGGAAACCTCCGCTGCCGTCAACTCCAACACCGCCGCTGCCTGTTGCGCATTCTCTGCAGTTTCATGCGTCCCGAAGCACCTCGGTGGGCAGTCACTCTGAGGAAGGTCCAAATTTGAGCTGTGTTTAGCCGCTTGCTGCTGGAATTCACACATTGAATCAGCATTGATTGCAGTGTAGCGAAGGTTCTGCATAGACTTTGCTGTCTAGCAACACTCTTAAAATCTTGGAAAAAGCTGTAAAAAGCGATTACAGAATAAGTGATCGAATTCATTCAATTCAGAGAATATTGCAGAATCTTTGCTGCACAGCATCATCTTGCCGTTTCTAATAAAATTATTTGCTAAAAACTGCCTACGATTGTGGACTTTCATGTCATAACTGCGGTGCTCGCTACATTTCTGTTGTCTTGAGCTCACTCAAATACTGCGTATTTTTGTAGCGTTCCAGCTTTGGTCAATCTTGTAGGAAAGCTCAGCGTTGGCAACTAAAAACCGACAAGTCGTGGGGATGACCAGTTTTTGATGCTCAATTCTTTTGTTTGATCGCGTCATTCTTTAAATGTTTTTTAATTAGTGTATTTTGCTTGTGAATACGAGTACGATGCTATAAGCGCCAGTTCTATCTTGTCTGTTTGTCCCACCATATACTTGAGCTGCTAGTCTCCCATCTCACAGGGACTCACCTCCCATCTCACTGGGAATCGCCCTCCAATCTCACTGCGACTCGCCTCTAATCTCACTGGGACTCGCCTCCAATATCACTGGGACTCGCCTCCAATCTCACTGGAAATCGTCCCTCATCTCATTGGGAATCGCCTTCAATCTCACTGGGAATCGCCTCCAATCTCACTGAGAATCAGCCCCAATATCATTAAAAAATCGATTTTAAAATACCACTGCACACCTTCAATTCCAGGTGCCACAATTCGGCTATCAGTGCAGATGAACTCACAGGGCCACTCGTGCGCAACTCTGACTGATTTTGTTCATATTGGTTTACATTGAGTGCCGCATTGTGCTGCAGAATGCATTGCCAGATTCATCCAATCAGAAGCTGCATGCTATGCGCAATCATTCTTATCAAGTCTGTTTTGTAAATTCAGCGTGTCTTGGTGACCTGTGCTCAAGTCTATGTGGGTTGGGCTGCTCATGTTAGCAGAGCGGTTGCTATGGGGTTGCGAATCAAAGCCTGACACCCTGACATCCGCCTTCCAGACAAACTGCAATCGATTTTTTATCCCGCGCCTGTGGTCTTTTGTGCCTGTCAGTGTGTGTCTGCTCTCTGTGCGTGTGTCTTTTCTGTCTGTCAGTGGGTGTCTGCTGTCTGTCTGTGTGTCCGCAGTCCAAAGCCGTCAAATTCCCGGGCCGCAGGCAGCTCCCGCGCTTTTCCCGACCGCTGCTCCGTCAGCGCCGTTTTTTCCAAAGCGTTTTGCTGACTTTTGCATTCTCGAGGCCGGCAGTTTGTTTTTGTTCGATTTTTAATAAATTTGAATTTTTTGTTTTAATGGGCAACGGCTGCGTTTGATTTATTTTGTCTTGGGCTGCGGGTTTAAGAACAGGTGTTACAGTGTGTTGGTGCCTGTTAGACACACCCAAACCAGGGTGTTACAGTGTGTTGGTGCCTGTTAGACAACCAAACCAGGGTGTTACAGTGTGTTGGTGCCTGTTAGACAACCAAACCAGGGTGTTACAGTGTGTTGGTGCCTGTTAGACAACCAAACCAGGGTGTTACAGTGTGTTGGTGCCTGTTAGACACACCCAAACCAGGGTGTTACAGTGTGTTGGTGCCTGTTAGACACACCCAAACCAGGGTGTTACAGTGTGTTGGTGCCTGTTAGACAACCAAACCAGGGTGTTACAGTGTGTTGGTGCCTGTTAGACAACCAAAATAGGGTGTTACAGCATGTCGGTGCCTGTTAGACGCACCCAAACTAGGGTGTTACAGTGTGTTGGTGCCTGTTAGACAACCAAACCAGGGTGTTACAGTGTGTTGGTGCCTGTTAGACAACCAAAATAGGGTGTTACAGCATGTCGGTGCCTGTTAGACGCACCCAAACTAGGGTGTTACAGTGTGTTGGTGCCTGTTAGACACGCATAAACCAGGGTGTTACACTCGCAATCTAACACCCTAATACACAATGCCGTGTGCAGTTATTCAACATACTAAGGCTGCATAGAGTCACACTGACAGGCACTCGCAGACCCCAACTGTACTGACTGTTCTATCGTACATCTCACTGTAACCATACAGCACTGAGTGCACTTTGATGCACTTTTACCTTGATCTGTTTGTCACTTTTACTGTCTGCATCATCGGTGTGCTGTCTCCAGCATGCTTAATATTTACGCTAGTAAAGTACATTTATTTACCAAGCTTTTCCTCAAATAAGTAGCGTAAAATGCGACTGTACTACTTTATTCAGCCACCGACTGCCCACTTCAAAATGCGTTTCATACTGAAATTATATTTAATTCTTCGGTGTTAAACTAAAACTATACTTAATGTTACTGTGGAGTTCTTTAATAGTTATTCATTAATATTACAATACTTTTATATAATATTACCGATTCGGTACCTACTTTAGGACTTAGCTTACCTATATATATCATATATCCCAGTAACCCTATACTGTGAATTATTGCTGTGTAAATGATAATTGCACCTGCCTAATGGCTGCAATGTTCCAGTTTTCATTGGCTGGATTTCATGTCTGGACTTATGCTGAGATTCCCGACTCCTCTACTCAGCTTCCAGTTCCCCGTCCTCTACTCAGCTTCCGGTTCCCCGTCCTCTACTCAGCTTCCGGTTCCCCATCCTCTACTCAGCTTCCGGTTCCCCGTCCTCTACTCAGCTTCCGGTTTCCTATCCTCTACTCAGCTTCCGATTCTCCATCCTCTACTCAGCTTCCGGTTCCCCATCCTATACTCAGCTTCCGATTCTCCATCCTCTACTCAGCTTCCGGTTCCCCATCCTCTACTAAGCTTCTGCCCAGTGGGGAATTTCAGTACGCCCAACCGTGCGCTGACGGCGGCGCCCCTTTTTGAGCGCCCGTGCGCCGACGCGTACGGTATAGGACTACGCCGCGCGGTTGCCCCGAACGGTGCGGGGCGCACGGTTGGATTTATATCGAATATACTACTTTTATCATACTAATAGTAGTATAGTTAGCGCATGTAAGAAGAACTAGTTTACATTTTTGCATTTGCAGGCATATTGTACGTACCGCTTATTGCACGAATTTCCCAAGGAATAACTATAAGAGTGTTTGCAATTACTTTAACTAATGAACTACTCGTAGCGCTGACTTTCATTTTATTTGTGTATTTACAGAACAACTTATAAATGAGAAGAAAAACTTACACTAACGAAATTTTGAGAATACGCAAGATTTCTACATGTAAGCATATTTTTAAAAATTACATGAACTTTAAAAATTGTAATAATGAAATAAAAGCAACATTAAATTTGATGTTAGCAACGGTATAGTGTCCGTAAAAAACTAAAAAGTAAGACGTATAACGGAATAAATAAGAATTAGAATAGAACAGACAAAAAATAATTTACGCAAAAGTAAGTTCATTTCAAGCATTATAGATACGGGAAACAAGCCTGTAAACTTTCTCCTACATTTATAAATTTATTCGACGAGTTGTGACGAGTGTAAGCTAGGATTTATACCCATAAGGCTTGTTTCTCACCTCTCCTATGGTTTCTGCCCTTTCTGGCACCATCTCCCAAAAATTTCTGACCCCTCCAACAAAGCGTTTGCGCCTTCTGTGACAAAGTTTCTGAAGCCCTTTGAAAGTAACCCATTCTACTGTATCGGTGTTCAGCAGTCGCAACTGTCGATACTTATTGATTTACATGCAAAAAATCCAGTCATTAATAGTGGTCAGTGTCCCTCTGATCATCTTCAGACTCTGACGACGACACAAATTTTTGAAATGGCACCGGCCGCTGCACTAATTTGCGGCTCTTACGGCCCCGGCCCTGGCGCTTGCTTTGTGGCGCTTGGCGCTTTTTATGAGTTGACGGCGGTGCAGCTGAGGCAGCAGAGGCTGACAACCTTCTGTCGTTAGAAGGCGTCGATGCCGGATCTGCTGAGGCAGCAGAGGCTGACAACCTTCTGTCGTTAGAAGGCGTCGATGCCGGATCTGCTGAGGCAGCAGAGGCTGACAACCTTCTGTCGTTAGAAGGCGTCGATGCCGGATCTGCTGAGGCAGCAGAGGCTGACAACCTTCTGTCGTTAGAAGGCGTCGATGCCGGATCTGCTGAGGCAGCAGAGGCTGACAACCTTCTGTCGTTAGAAGGCGTGGATGCCGGATCTGCTGAGGCAGCAGACGACCCCCTAGGGCCCCTATTATTGGTCGGCGTTGATGCAGGGGCAGCGGGCCGATTGGCTGCTCCAAGTACAGGCTGTCGCCGATGTATTCTCCCAGCAATTCTGTCGTTGCCGCGTTTGAGTTGATCCACAACGACAGTTTTTACATTGTCTCGGGAGGGACGCCCAAGCTCTTCAGACGGGCCATAGATGGTGGTGATGGCATCTGTGGGTTCAAAAGTTGACCGGTATATATTGTTGAGCGAAATTACGAAGCGCTAAGTTAGATTTCCTTAGTTTGGTATGTTAAATAAAGAATTGTTTTTAGATTTTGCTAATACTTGTACGCCTATGTTACCCATCTCCCCATTTAAAAGTAAAAAGGAATAAGTACGGATTTATTTTGTGTAATAGACAGAAATTCCATACCTTGAAATCTCTCAATGAATACGGCACTAAAAGCCAATTCGCCATCTGATAGGATAGTCTCAATCCCAGCGTTATGGGCTCTCGCCTGCAGGTCATTGCCCTTAAAGTTTATGACCGCCTGCATATTCGCCGACAGAGTGCAGTCCAGCATAGCCCGGATAGAATCCTGCCATCTCTGTCTGCGACACAGACGCAGTAGAAGCCTCTGGAAATAGTTATGGTAATGATATACATTCTGTATTTTCAATGCTAATTTTGTATTATACACGTATGTAAAGAGCTTTAAAGTTGATTTTCTGTCATACTACTCACTAGGTATAATCAGTAGAGTAACAAGAAAATTTTGCTTAGCTTAAGTTTGGAATTTAATTTATCGAAAATTTAGCTTAAAAATGCTGACTTTCTAATTCTAACACATTTTGCATGGCCAGAGGCTAAATATATATTTGTTGGCGAAAGATAAATATATTTTACCAAGGATGCTAAATGCTCCACTGGCCGCTCGTCAGCAAACTGAACGTACTGCTCCCAGCTTCTGATAGGCCAAAAGGTGGTCTCCGGTGCAGCGTCTGGGTCCAGTGAAGCTGAGATCCGCGTCAGCTCAGCACGCATTCCCGACACCTCGTTGACAACTCTGTTGAGATGCTCCACGAGCTGAATATGCCGTACCTCGGACTCCCGAAGGTGAGTTAGCTGCACAAATAGCAGCCCAAGAACACTGTCCAACGGGCCCGTGTGGCGTCTTTCAAATTGGTCCTGTAAGGACCGAATGCCTTGCGGCCACTGTTGCTGTTGCGATGTTGCTGCAACTGTCTGAGCTGAATTTTCTGAAAACATCCCACTTGATGCCGCAGTTTCGCCTGACGGACTCTTTGGCACGGTAGAGTCATTCGGGACTCGGCGCCTCGGTTTTGGTGTTGGCGGCGGGCCTGTTGCTGATGGCGTCGGCACCGGGGCAGCGTCCTCTACGGCTGACTCAGTCTCGAGTGGCAGAGACTGCACCGACTGTGGCGGTTGCATGGTCGTATCGTTGCCCCCAGCTTCTGGCGACACAAGCGATGTTGGTGGTTGAGACTCCTCGGCCGCGTTTCTGTCATCCGAACTAGGTGACATGGGCAGAAGCTGAGCTGCCGTCTCTACCACTTCTGCTGCTCCAAGCCGATAACAAACCGCCTCACTTCGCTGCTCATCATCTGCATCCCGAGTCTCGAAGAAGGTGTCTGTATCAGACGCGGAGCCTATTGCAACATCCTGTGTGATTTAAATAAAAATTCTGCATTTAGAGTTGATTAGTGGATGGAATCTAATTCCACTGAGATAATGCTATGCTAGATCTGCTTATTTCGAAGAGAAAACCTCGGACTTTGAATTGGATGGACAGACGAGAGTCTTTGAGTTTATTTACGGATAATTTACGGATATGGCTCGGTTAATGCATATAGCATATATGAGAAAGTGTTGTGGTTATTGTTGATAATTTCAAAGTTGTTCGTGATGTGCTTAACGACTTATTGGTAGAGCTCATGACCCATGATACCAAGCTCATAATTTCTATATTGCTGGCGCGATACACAAGGAACTCACACGACTTTGGTAACGACGACGGGCTTCTTTGGCGTCATCTTCAGTAAACACACGAGGCTGCACCTTAGCCAAAACATCACAAAGCCGAACCTTCTTGGCTACTAATTCCCGGATGAACCGGATACTACTAGTAGGCTGCAACTCCTTGGACAGAATTACCTATAAGAAAAAAAAGCAACGAGACGATTGTCAGCGTGGGAAGTCTTCGATGCATGAAATTCACAGCAAACAATGAATTAAATACACAACTTACTTGGAGAATGACAGCTTCGTAATATTCCCCTTCGTACTCTACCGAGCAATTCCAGATGTCAGTTGACTCTCGGTACTTCAGCCATTCTGATTCCGTTAATACTGCTAGATGCGGAGGCAGTCTAACATATTCTGTTTCAGTCTCAATGACTTGTCTATCAACTTTAAAAACAATTACGAATTTCATTATTTGCAAAAATGCTAAGATAGATCGGGGTACGAACCTTGAATGGGGTTGTTGGAGTGCTAGGAAAATAGATACGAGCTGGAGAGAACAGAACTAAACAGCTTGTAGTGGCTTTTCAGTCCCCGCCATGGTTTTCGGGGGACGAACTCCGGGACCAATGCCATTTCTTCAGGGCGGCCGCGGTAGGTTGGTAGTAAGTTCTAGCCGACAGCCGGCAGCCAATTAGCTTAAAGCAAAGTTAAAGCTTTGAAAGCTTTGAATTAGAAAATTTGCTTTTTAATTGATTTTTATAGTACGAGCATACGAGCTTGATTTGTCTAGAAAACTTTCAATTTTCGAATTATCACCTAACTTCTAATTTTTACGGCATTTAATGTTCACAAAATAATGAGAGTCTATAAGACCAAGAATTCCCGACACAAGGCTGACAAGCATTTAAGAAAGTTATTCGATGGCGCACATAGCCGAAGTAGCTTACTATCATGTTCTAATGCCACTACCACTTCAGCAAGTTCATCAATCTGCATCACACAAGAAGATTCTTTACCGACTGTTCCAGCGGCAAGAGCTGCCGAAAAAGTTGCTATATCTGAAGATTCTTTTTCAAACAGTAAGTCGCTTATCTCAAGTTTAGAAACGCGCTCAATAAGCTATATAGCTTCTTACATGATTTAATCCTCTACTCTGCCACAATGTGTTACTCTCACTTAAGGTTAATGCTATTATTGATATTTCATTTCCTGGCAGGTGGACTTTCTGATGACGTCGAAATACTTGGGGATCTTGAGTCCCTTTGTAGTGAGTCCAGTGATGAAGCTGAGGAAGACGATAATTCGAGGGATGCTTGCGTAGAGACGGACGATCGCCCACTGGAAGTGCAATTGGAAGACGTATTCGTTTCATTGCGGACCGTGCACGGGGTTTCTCGAAGAGCGGTTGAATTTTTGATTGGAGAATTGCACCGACTAGGATTGCCTGTGCCTAGGTCGGCCAGCCGCATTGAAACCATCATTAAATCGACGGAACCCGCCACTAAGCTGCTGTCAATGGGTGCAGGGAAGTTTCGCTACGTGTCAATTCTGAACAATCTGCAGGAACTGCATAAAAAAGATTTGCTGAAGCTGAAGCCTGAAAGTATTGGACTTGAAGGAGACAGTAGAGTTTACAATCTCATTGGCGTCGTAAATTGCGATGGTCTTCCGCTCTACAACTCTAGCTCCTTCGGAATGTGGCCAATTCTCATGATGATTCCACAGGCTTTTCCCAAACCTTTTCCGGTGGCGATTTGGTTTGGTGAAGGCAAACCTCCTCTGGAGGATTTCCTGGAAGAATTCTGTATCGAAGTGAAACAGTTTCTTTCCGGGCCCATCGAAATTGCAAACGCAGTCAGTGTAACGCTTTCCGAGCTACTTTTTGTTTGTGACACCCCAGCGCGATCATTTTTAATGCGGACATTAGGACACACTTCTTACCACGGTTGCACTTACTGCAGAGCGACGGGTCCGCGCGTGGACAATAGGGTGACCTACTCAACTACAATAGGGGAGAAGAGGTGCGGAGAAATGTACCGGGCGAAGCAAGAGAGCTGTATGGATTACGAACGAACACACAAGGTGTCACCCCTTCTATATCTACCTCGCGTGGACTTCGTTACGTCGTTCCCTATTGACTATCAGCACGCTGTCTGTCTCGGGGTAGTCCGGAAGCTGATGCACTTTTATTTTCCGGTTTCTGCACGGCACCGACTCAACCATCCTCAGAGACAGCTTTCTGACTGGATTGCTGAAATTTCCTGCTGGACACCTTCAAATTTCCAGAGGAGACCTCGGCGAATCGACAAAAACCTGAGCCATTTTAAGGCTACTGAATTCAGACAGTTCGTGCTGTATATCGGACCCATCCTGTTCAGAAAGTATTTACCTACTAAGCTGTACAAACACTTTCTGCTGCTGCACTTTGCTATCTACACCTACTCGACGACCAAACTTTCTAATCGATGGGAACATGCTCAGAGCTGCATCGAGGTTTTTGTTCAGCAGTTGGCCGTGTATTTTGGCCAGAAGTCAGTATCATTCAACGTGCACGCCCTACTGCACATGCATGACTTTGTCAAGCATCTGGGTAGCCTGAACAGCTTCTCAACATTTCCATTTGAGAATTACCTCGGCATTGTAAAGCGTAAAGTGAGAGTGACTCGCCATGTCGCTTCTCACGCCGTCAAGCAGGTTCTACAGGTGCGGCACGTTCAGATGATGCGAGGACCAGCAATTATTTCTCCGTCGCTAAAATTTTCCACTACGAGAGGCGACAACTGCTGCATTCTGGGACGATCTTGCATGATGATCGAAGCAACATCCGACAAGGGCACTGTGACGGGAAAGATACTACGCCCAGTTGAAGAATTGTACTCATATCCATACAGTTCTTTAAAATTGGAGATCGGAGTGTACCGCCTAACCTCAGAAGTAATTTCTGGCAAGCCGGAAAGGAAGTGCTGGTGCATTCCGAAGCAGCCGAACGCTGAAGGCACC
Organism: Macrostomum lignano; assembly: GCA_002269645.1. Classification (NCBI taxonomy): domain Eukaryota; kingdom Metazoa; phylum Platyhelminthes; family Macrostomidae; genus Macrostomum; species Macrostomum lignano. The sequence continues at coordinate 521,241 of NIVC01000102.1, forward strand.
TGCGAGTTATTCTATGTCGTACCACTGACGGGCGAGGACATCAGTAATTAAGTATTTGCAAGAACAAACTTTTAAACTTCGAGCGAAGATAGAGTTTTTTAATTCGTTTTTCATCATTTTCTATCGCCAAGTTTATTCCCAATCCCAACCCAGCATACGGTTAAACATAATGCCAAGAGTTCAAACCAGCTAGCATAGAATTGTTAATTTGACACACTAGGCAGCCTAGGCTGTGGGGGTTGCCCCATAAATTCCCTGGCCGGGGCCCCAAGTTTTGCATTAGAATTTTTCGGTGTCTGCCACAGTTATTTAGTCTTGATTTTTGTATATAGGAAGGATTCTTTTATCTCTGTAAAATATATCTTTAGTAACCCGCTCGTAAAACACACCTGGAGAGAGCAATGCTTTCCTGTTCTTTGTTCAATATCGCGTATATGGTATTGGGGCCTTACTCTTTGTTAGAGCCCCTTTACTTTTCGTCTCTTTCTTCCCTCGTAGAAGGAAGAATCCAAAGAGGGGGAGCCTTAAAACTAATTTTTTTCTTCTAGATTGGTAAAGTGAGTGGAAGAAAATACAGAATCGTTCAGTTTAAGCCAGGTGTCCGTTTGTACAAATTCAGGGACTTCTCTGTATAGATGCTATGTAGAGAACTCCCTGGTAAAATCGCAAGCTTTTTCGAAGAGCCATGTGAAAAAAGAATTTATGAGAAAAAGAGAAAGAAAATATTTAGATAGCATAAAAATTCTAGCTAGAAACACAGACCCGCATAAAAATTTATGGGAGTCACAATGGGTGTTGTCTAAACAGACTAGCCGTATAACTTCTTTTTTGGTCTGCAGCTAGTTTCCTCCTAACACTAAATTATATGATTTTTCTGCGATTTCCTGCTCGTGTCACTGTTGCATACTTGCTGTCAAATATTTCCATAACTAAGAACAAAGAACAAAGAAGCACAGAAAATTTTCGTTGAATTTTTATCAACGCCAAACATATGCCCATGCAGTGTGAGCACTGAGCACTATAGGGATCTCAGTCCTGGTAGCCCGGGATTGGGATTGGGACTAATCCCAAGATTTTTTACAAATCCAGGATAGGATGAGTTAGTTTTTGTCAGAAAAATGCGACATGCAACATGAATATACGATGAATACTCTCGTATATTCTATTCTTCCATCTTCCATGCAATACTGTATGCTTCTATATTAACTCAGTTTTTAGCTCATATAACGTATTCTAATTTTTTTGTAATCTAGAATCTAGTTTGCAAAAACTGTAATCAATTTTGTCTGTGGAAACTCATGTTAATCACTGTCCTTTTATGACCCCAGCTTGAGCCATAGACAAATGCATGTATCCTAAAGCTGTATTCAATTTTGCCAAAACTGCGACCTTAGGGAGCCAAAGAATATATTTAGAATCAATTTTAGTATACTTGATTGAATTCAGAAGTGAATGAACGAAACAGTAGAAGTGAACATTGAATTAAACACATGAATGTGTACGCGCATACATTAGCCACTGAAATGAAGAGAGGCTAATGTTAGTCGTCATTGTCATTCAGTCAAAGATTTTGACCAGCTCTAAACATCTGGATTTAGTTTGTAGAGTGTGATTTACCCATGCACTGAAACACGATTCTTTGTGCGATGCCCAGCAGCCTATCGAAACCAGTTCTCTCCATTTTGAAATGCTTGAGTCAAACCGCGCTGCCGGTGTTTTTCATGGAAATCTTGCTGTAAGATCCACACTGGGCCATTCTTGCTCCTGTCTGTCGAAAACCATATACGCAATCGATCATTATGATTCCAACATGAGCAAACTAGGTTGCAGTTTTGGCAAATTTGAATGCAGTTTTGGCTAACTAGATTGCAAAAATCTAGTTATTACCATGTATATATTATAATAAATAGTTTTATACTGTATAAAATAAGTGCATTGTCTCTTTGTAAGCTTTTACTCTCGCGTCTAATCTTTTTCTGCAAAAAGTACATCACAACTCACAAGCAATTATGTTGACTTTTTCCAAAAAGTTTTTTAAAACAATTACTTACTAGGTAAATGAGTAATTTTTTTAAAGCGTTTAACACCAGCAGAAATAAATTGCGTTCATACAATTTACAATAAATACAGCGTTATAAGCTAATTCACCCTTAAACCCGATTCAAATCCAGCACAAAAGTACTCTGTTTCTTTCAATATCATTTTGCTTGGTAGAATGAGCATCAGTATGAGGGATTAAGGGTGCTCATACCGGTAGTATGTGTGAGTCATGTGACCCCATTCTCCGCCTTGATACAAACCGAGTCTTTATTCTTAATACACCCTTTATTCGCCTACCCTCCCATTTTATGTCTATTCGATCATTCAAACATATTCTCATGGCCTATATTTCGGTGCTGTGGCAAGGAGTTCTAAATCTAGAATCTTGGTTCTGGCAAAGAAATCTAGAACAACTTAGAACCTGCTAAAAATAGACGGACGCTACTATATCTAGATTTCCTTGCAACCCCCACCAATCCGCCTCAAAGTAAACAAAGACCACAGACAGCTGTGTAACAGGATATATATACACATCCAGAATGTCTGAAGTTAGAAATCGGTTTGTTTGAGAGGGAAGATTTTTTTGTGCTTTTCTCAATTGCGTTATGACTATACTTTGAGTAGGGAGCCCCCATTAGTTCCCTTGTTCCCTAGTCCATATCCTTTATTTTATGTGAATTGAAAAGGCCCGGAATCAAAATTGGCTAAATGAGAGGAAGAAAAAAGCTGTGCTATTTGCTAATTTAAGATCCCGTGCCTTTGTCCAGGGAATATGTAAAGTATTCCCTGCTTTACCGCACAGAAATAAGATATATAGTTCGAGGGGGTTTCACAAATTCGAAATTTCACGTCGAAAGCACCTTCTTTCACAAGATCATAGATGTATCAGTGTGGTCTAGTAGCCTGTAGAAATGTAGCCACTAATCTGCTGATCCGGCCTGGCAAATTCGGGTTGAATTTATTGACTTTCTCCTATCTAAATACACTACAAATTGGCCATTTCTCCGCCTTTGCATATCTTGAGAGCCGATTGACTTACTCAAACAATTATTTCTGCATCATACATGTATCAGTGTGGTCTAGTAGCCTGTAGAAATTTAGCCGCTAATCTGCTGATTCGGCCTGGCAAATTCGGGTTGAATTTATTGACTTTCTCCTATCTAAATACACTACAAATTGGCCATTTCTCCGCCTTTGCATATCTTGGGAGCTGATTGACTTACTCAAACAATTCTTTCTGCATCATACATGTATCACTGTGGTCTAGTAGCCTGTAGAAATTTAGCCGCTAATCTGCTGATCCGGCCTGGCAAATTCGGGTTGAATTTATTGACTTTCTCCTATCTAAATACACTACAAATTGGCCATTTCTCCGCCTTTGCATATCTTGGGAGCTGATTGACTTACTCAAACAATTCTTTCTGCATCATACATGTATCAGTGTGGTCTAGTAGCCTGTAGAAATTTAGCCGCTAATCTGCTGATCCGGCCTGGCAAATTCGGGTTGAATTTATTGACTTTCTCCTATCTAAATACACTACAAATTGGCCATTTCTCCGCCTTTGCATATCTTGGGAGCTGATTGACTTACTCAAACAATTCTTTCTGCATCATACATGTATCAGTGTGGTCTAGTAGCCTGTAGAAATTTAGCCGCTAATCTGCTGATCCGGCCTGGCAAATTCGGGTTGAATTTATTGACTTTCTCCTATCTAAATACACTACAAATTGGCCATTTCTCCGCCTTTGCATATCTTGGGAGCTGATTGACTTACTCAAACAATTCTTTCTGCATCATACATGTATCAGTGTGGTCTAGTAGCCTGTAGAAATTTAGCCGCTAATCTGCTGATTCGGCCTGGCAAATTCGGGTTGAATTTATTGACTTTCTCCTATCTAAATACACTACAAATTGGCCATTTCTCCGCCTTTGCATATCTTGGGAGCTGATTGACTTACTCAATCTGCTGATCCGGCTTGGCAGATTCATAGACTTCATTGACTTGGAAAATGACGGTACTATGGTAAAAATGACGGTATTTTACGCTACTCGCAGTTCGATCTAGCTTAGGCCGCTGTACACTCCTGTGTGAGTATGTGCCTGCTCAGGGGAGTCGGCGGAAAGGGCAGTAATGCCTCTCGCCGGTTGTGTGTGTGCCTGTGTCGTTTAAAGTGCGCCAGGGTGCACACAACCCCCCTGCCTCAAAAAAATAGGCCTTTCTTCTTTCTCTCTTTAGCCTGTGCAAAAAGAGGTTCAAGAAAGAAACCATGGGATAAAGCGAATCTTACCCACTTAAACGTATTTCATGCATATCTACAGTTTGTGATCTGTGAGCTAACGTAACAAATTAAAATTCCAGTGCAGATTGAGTACGCACCATTAAAGGAATAAAACTATTTTACTAAAGTTTTATCTCTTAAAAGCAATAATGCTTTTTAGCTACTGTAAGTAGCTAGCTAAGAACATTAATTTTTGCAGTTTAAAAAAATAACTGTCTTAGCACTCCATCTTTTGTATAGCGTGCAAATACAGCGGTCTGCCTTTTTCAGCTTTTCGTCGAAAGTATTAAGGGCAAAAACCTTTTTTGGATAGCAAAAGGGCAACGTAAAATAATTTTCTAAGGAGAAACTAATCTAAAAAACTATGCTAGCAAATGCGGGCGCCCTTGGACAACAGGGCGCAGAGTAGGGCGTACTGTGTTTTCTAAAAAATATGGATTGAATAAAACGGTAATTTTAGGGCGAAATTTTATGTTCTTTGTGTGTTTAAATATCAATAACACCGAAATAAATCAAAAAGAAGAAAACTTTTTTTTTGTGAAAATTCTGGGGGCGCCTTGTGGGCGTAGGTTGCCCACCGGCGCCTGACATATTCTCTCCACTGGGTGGTTCCCCATCCGCTACTCAGCTTCTGGTTCCCCATCCTCTACTCAGCTTCCCGTTCCCCATCCTCTACTCAGCTTCTGGTTCCCTATCCTCTACTCAGCTTCCGGTTCCCCATCCTCTACTCAGCTTCCGATTCTCCATCCTCTACTCAGCTTCCGGTTCCCCATCCTATACTCAGCTTCCGATTCTCCATCCTCTACTCAGCTTCCGGTTCCCCATCCTCTACTAAGCTTCTGGTTCCCCATCCGCAACTCAGCTTCTGATTCCCTATCCTCTACTCAGTTTCTGATTCCCTATCCTCTACTCAGCTTCCGGTTCCCTATCCTCTACTCAGCTTCTGGTTCCCTATCATCTACTCAGCTTCTGGTTCCCTATCCTCTACTCAGCTTCCAGTTTCCTATCCTCTACTCAGCTTCTTCCGATTCCCTATCCTCTACTCAGCTTCCGGTTCCCTATCCTCTACTCAGCTTCCAGTTCCCTATCCTCTACTCAGCTTCCGGTTCCCCATCCTCTACTCAGCTTCTGGTTCCCCATCCGCTACTCAGCTTCTGGTTCCCCATCCTCTACTCAGCTTCCCGTTCCCCATCCTCTACTCAGCTTCTGGTTCCCTATCCTCTACTCAGCTTCCGGTTCCCCATCCTCTACTCAGCTTCCGATTCTCCATCCTCTACTCAGCTTCAGGTTCCCCATCCTATACTCAGCTTCCGATTCTCCATCCTCTACTCAGCTTCCGGTTCCCCATCCTCTACTAAGCTTCTGGTTCCCCATCCGCAACTCAGCTTCTGATTCCCTATCCTCTACTCAGTTTCTGATTCCCCATCCTCTACTCAGCTTCCGATTCCCTATCCTCTACTCAGCTTCTGGTATTCGGCGGAGCTTCCGGTGGCAGCAGGCAGTCGGCGCTGGCGCCGCGCGATCCGAGCGACGAGGCGTCTTCGAAAATCGAAAAATCGAAAATCTTCGTCGGCGGCCTCAGTCCCGACGTGAGCACCGACGGCCTGCGCGAGTACTTTGCCAGGAGCTTGTTATGTTTTGGATATGAATGTTAGATTACGGCATAGCCGTCTGTGCTGCGCTTAGTTCGTATCTGCAGCTCTCGTATATTTAGCTTATAAAGACATAAAGCTAAGGTCATAGACAACTTAATTCGGTCTGTCTGCGACATCCCTTTTTTTCCAAAAAGAAGTGTCATACGCATTAATGGATGAATGAAATGATAACTGGCATTGTCAGTTAGTTCAGTTTGAGTGCATATAATTATGAAGCCTTGTAAAATTGAGTTGGCTTCACTTCACGTCCATATCGTGTAATGTATTTTGTTCCACCAGATTTTCCAGAATCCAGCTGCGAATTGTGTACTGTATCGGATGCATGAGCGTCTGAGCTGTAAGTCTGAATCGTTCCATTGTTAGAATCCTGATTAGGTAGTTGAATCCTTGAATACTCTGGTATGGTCTGCATTCTGCGGTCTGTATTGCGCTTTGCCAGAAATCTGCGATTTCGTCTGAATTCACGACCTGTAGCAGTTCGAACTTTGTATGACCTGTCTGGGTCAGTGACATCGGGTTTCACGATTTCTGCAGGAATCCATTGTCTTCGATCTTCTTGCATCCACACCTGATCTCCTTCTTTAAACGGTCGTAGGTCTCGTGCAGTGCGATTGTAGTAGAATGCCTGTTTACTGTTCTTCTCTGCCAAAATCTCTAGTTCACGTTTTGTCCAGACTTGTCTTGGTTTCAGCTGTTCAATGGGCAGTGGCAGTTGATATCTGAGCTTTCGTCCCATCACTAGCTCAGCCGGTGTCGGTAGCCCTCTTTCAATTGGCGTATTCCGATAGTGTAGTAATGCACAATTTATATCTTCTGCTTTGTTTAGAAATCCTTTAACTGTCTGAACAGCTCTTTCTGATAGGCCATTTGATTGTGGATATTTTGGCGACGATGTCCTAATTCGTATACCTTTCTGTTCAGCAAACTCTTTAAACCTGTTGGATCCAAATGGAGGTCCGTTGTCACATCTTATCACTTCTGGAGTACCATAGGTAGCAAAATATTGTGACAGCTGTTTTATGACGCACTCTGCTGATGTAGTCGTGATCTTATCAGTGCAGATCCATCGACTTAACCTGTCAACCAGGACAATGTGTGTTTCTCCTTTCCAATAGAAAATGTCAGTTCCACACTCTTGAAATGGATACTCAGGTATTTCAACCATTTTCATGGATTCTTTTTGATGAAGAGCTTGGTAACTTTGGCATTTTTCGCATGAAGAAATGTATTGCTCAATGTCATGGCGCATTCGAGGCCAAAATACAGATTCAGTAGCCTTCATCAACGTCTTTTCCACGCCTTGATGACTTTCATGGAGGATTTGAAGCATTTGTCTTCGCATTGCATCAGGAATGAATATTTTGCTGCTCTTGTATATGAGTCTGTCATTCTCCATCAGTTCATGCCGAATATTCCAGAATGGCTTCAGCTCTTCAGCTATTTGGGATTTGGCATCTGGCCAACCCTCTCGAATCTGGTCCTTTAGCTTATGACATAAATCGTCAGCATTTGTGTGATGCTGGATGTCCTTTAGCAAGTTGTCTGGTAGGCATACACGAGCTACTCCAAGTATTTGGCACTGAATGTCATCATCAATATCATTGGATGAATGTACGGATTTCAGATAAGCGCGGCTTAGTGTATCCGCAAGGTATAGTTCTTTTCCGGGTACATACGTCACATTGAGATCGAATTCTTGAATTTTCAAAGCTAGTCGCTGCAGTCGAGCTGATAGTTCACTCAGTGGCTTTTTCATAATGAATTGCAGGGGCTTGTGATCTGATTCAACCTGTACGTGCCGACCCCATAAGTATTGTCGAAATCTGCGACATCCAAAGACTATTGCTAAGAATTCTTTTTCGATTTGAGCATATTTCTTTTGAGCAGGAGTCATCGATGACGATGCGTATTCAATGACGTGTCCATCTTGCATCAATGCGGCTCCGAGTCCATCTTTACTGGCATCTACACTTAGAATGACACTCTGATCTGGGTTAAATTGTCCCAATAGTGGAGCTTTGCACAGTGATTCCTTAATTGCTTCATATGCTTCTTCCTGCCGTTTTCCCCAGTTCCACGCTACATCTTTTTTCAGTAACTGTCGCAAAGGTGAAGCAAGCGCTGAGAAATTTGGTATGAACTTCGACAAGAAGTTTGCGCTGCCGATGAATCTTTGTAGTTGCGCGGCTTTTTCAGATATCTGGGAGTAACTGTTCGGATGCGGCATGTCTTTGATGCTTCGTATCTTTTCCGGATCGATCTTGACTCCTTCGCTGGTTAGAATATGTCCTAGGAATTTCAACTCTCGCTGTCCGATTTTAGCTTTGGTCTTGTTTAGCTTTAAATTCTTATCCTTGCACTGCTGTAGCAGTTGCCTCACCGAGTCATCATGCTCTTTCCTTGTTCTGCCCCACACGATTATATCGTCAATATAGTTTGCGGAGTTTGCAACATGACTCGTGATCTCTTCTCTGATTTTTCTCTGATACGCCTCTGGAGCATCCTTCAATCCGAATGGCAGTCTGTTCCACCTGTAGACTCCGAAAGGTGTATGAAAGGCGGTTAGAAGAGAGCTTTCATGATCTAAAGCTACTTGATGAAATCCTGCTGTAGCATCAAAAGTTGAAAAAAACTTTGCGCCAGTCATCTTGCTAATAATTTCATTATATGATGGAATTGGGTACCGGTCTCGAATGATGAACTCGTTTAGACTTTGCGGATCGAGACAGAGACGCACAGAACTGTCAGGCTTCCACACAACCACAACGTTGGATACCCACTCCGTGGGGTGCGAACACTGGGAAATCATTCCTTGCTCACTGAGGCGATGCAGCTCATCTCTTAATGCTTTCAATGCTGCAAACGGAACTTTTCTTGGACCCTGAACTCTGGGAACAGCGTTCGTCTGTAAAACTATGTGGTGTGTTCCTGGCAGACAACCTAGCCCTTCAAAGACATCGGCGTATTCTTTCAAAATCACTTCCTTTGTAAGTGGTTCTTCCGATACCGGTACATCCTGTTGAACAGCATGCAGTATCCGTATCAGTCCGAGACTCTCTGCTGTATTTGTCTCAAGCAATGGCATATTATCTTCAGCAATGACAAAGAATTTTGCTTGAATTTCTTCATTCTGGTGTCTGAGAAGCAGTTGAATTTGTCCCAAAACTGTCAGCCTCTGTTTGTTGTACACAACTAACTGTGTGCTTCTATCCTCTCGGTATTCCTTCTTGGTAATCTGCCTAAGTCTTTTTGCAGACATAATGTTAACATCGGCTCCTGTGTCGATTTTAAACGAAATCAACTGACGATCCTCAACCAGTACACTCGCGATTGTCTTGCTGTTCGTGCGAGCGGTCTTATTTTCATTATTTCCAGCCATCTGGTCAGAGCTAGCAACTGAAGATACAGCCCATGATTTTGTTAAGCTGCCTCCTGTGTCTTCGTCATTTTCGTCATCATGTTCATCTACCAGTCTGACATGTCTTGTAGGGTTATTTCGAAACTTTTGCTGACACATGGCTTTAAAATGGTTCTTTCTTCCACAATTACTACACAGCTTTCCAAATGCAGGACAGTGCTTACTACCAAAGGTGTGCTGTTTTCCGCAGTATCTGCAACTGGTTCTGCCCTGATGCGAGTCCTTGCGGGAGCCTTGGGAGGAGTTTCTTACTCGGTTTCTCTGGTGCTTTGCTGTGGGTGCCATTTTTTTAACTGTGTCCACACTTGGTCTTGGGTTTTCACACGCCTTACCGATCATTTTCTGTGCTTGCACTTTGGATGCTTCACATGCTCGACACAATACGATTGCCTTCTCGAGCGTCAGCTTGTCCTGTTCCAATAGCCTCTCCCTGACCGAAGGATTGTGCACTCCATACACGATTTGGTCTCTTAGAATTGCATTTTCGATTGTTTCGGATGCCATTGGTTTTGCAAAATTGCATTGTTTTATGAGTGTTCGCAGCTCGCCAAGATAGTGATCGAATTCTTCGAATTGCTGCTGTGTGCGCATTCTGAACTTGTATCTTTCGAATGTTTCACAGTCCAGCGGCTTGCAGAATTTCTCAAATGCGGCAACAATTTGGTCGAATGAATTACCTTCAGTCAAATCTAGCGTATCGTAAATATCTCGACCTTGTTCACCCAATGCCGTGAGGAGAATTGCTGTCTTGACCTCGTCGGCCTCTTTTTCTCTCATAGTCGCCGTGAGGAATAGTTTGAAACCGTTGATCCACTTTCGCCATTTCTCGGCTTTGTTTTCATCAAAGGAAAATGGTGCAGGCGGCTTTAGGCTTCCAGAATCAGCCATATGTATGCTTTAGTGGAGCTCGAATTGAAGTTGCACTTTTACGGTTTCCTCTGACACCATGTTATGTTTTGGATATGAATGTTAGATTACGGCATAGCCGTCTGTGCTGCGCTTAGTTCGTATCTGCAGCTCTCGTATATTTAGCTTATAAAGACATAAAGCTAAGGTCATAGACAACTTAATTCGGTCTGTCTGCGACAGAGCTTTGTCAGGAACCCGGCCACTCAGCGGTCCAAGGGCTTCGGCTTCGTCACCTTCAAGGACGCCGAGACCGTGAATGCGGTGCAGGCCAAGCGACCCCACACCATTCAGGATAAGGAGGTGAGCGGAGCTCTGAGTAGCCCAGAAATGCCTCAGCTGCTCCCAGCCTCCCAGATAAAGCCTCAAATGCCTCACTCACAGCTGCTCCCAGCTTCCCAGATGAAGCCTCAAATGCCTCACTCACAGCTGCTCCCAGCCTCCCAGATGAAGCCTCAAATGTCTCACTCACAGCTGCTCCCAGCCTCCCAGATGAAGCCTCAAATGCCTCACTCAGCTTCTCCCAGCCTCCCAAATGAAGCCTCAAATGCCTCACTCACAGCATATGCAGGCGGCTGGCAGCGCGGCGGCGGCGGCTACCGAGGAGGTCGCGGCCGCGGCATTTGAGGCCGGCTGAGCAGCTGCGGGTTTCGGCTGGGCCGGGCGGTGCTGAGCAGCCGACTGTCTCTCCTCTGACAGCCCCAGCCGCCTGTGGCGCGGTGCACCGCTTTGTTAGAAACGCGGCTTGGAGTCTCAAAGCCGGCCGCACCGGTCCGGGGCTTCTCCCACTGCCAGATCTGTTTTTTATTCATATTTATAAGCGACCTGACCGGCTGTTCAAAGTGACGCCTCACCCTACTGGGAGTAGTATATCGTCTGCGAGTCTCAAATTATTATTTTCCTTTGTTATAATCGCTGTTGTTTCAAGTGGCACCAATTTAAACAGTTAATTGGGTTATCAGTTATCTGTAGGAATGCGAGCTGGTCAGTCAGCCTCTGCTAATCATCCGGCCCCATATTGATAATTTGCCCGCTTTGCCCTCCCTGCCCGCCTTGCGAACCCGCCGCCCCCGCCCAGGCCCGCCCGCAGCTGTTCTGTTGTTGCTGAGGTCCCGAGTTCGAGTCCCTCCGCCGCCGTCCCAGCTGCATGGACAATTTTGAGTCAGGCAGCGGCAGCGGCGGCTTCTGACCTTCCCTGTGCTTTTTTCTAACTGGCGTCAGAGCGGAAATACAATTTCTAAGAAACACCGCGGCTGCGCACCTGCGGCGCTCGCGGCTCCTCTGGGGCGCGAGTTTGGAGATAAAATGCTTTGTTGCCATGGCAACCTGCGGCTTTGTTACCTGCTTTTGAAGTGACTGTGAGCTGAGGCCAGATTGGTGACTCACTCATTGGTGACTGTGAGCTGAGGCCAGATTGGTGACTCACTCATTTGTGACTGTGAGCTGAGGCCACATTGGTGACTCACTCATAGGTGACTGTGAGCTGAGGCCAGATTGGTGACTCACTCATTGGTGACTGTGAGCTGAGGCCACATTGGTGACTCACTCATTGGTGACTGTGAGCTGAGGCCAGATTGGTGACTCACTCATTTGTGACTGTGAGCTGAGGCCAGATTGGTGACTCACTCATTGGTGACTGTGAGCTGAGGCCAGATTGGTGACTCACTCATTGGTGACTGTGAGCTGAGGCCACATTGGTGACTCACTCATTGGTGACTGTGAGCTGAGGCCAGATTGGTGACTCACTCATTTGTGACTGTGAGCTGAGGCCAGATTGGTGACTCACTCATTGGTGACTGTGAGCTGAGGCCAGATTGGTGACTCACTCATTGGTGACTGTGAGCTGAGGCCACATTGGTGACTCACTCATTGGTGACTGTGAGCTGAGGCCAGATTGGTGACTCACTCATTTGTGACTGTGAGCTGAGGCCAGATTGGTGACTCACTCATTGGTGACTGTGAGCTGAGGCCAGATTGGTGACTCACTCATTGGTGACTGTGAGCTGAGGCCAGTGTCAGATTGGTGACTCACTCTGCAGTGACTGTGAGCTGAGGCCAGTGAGACACCTCAGCCACGACCGCCGGAACCCTGCGGTAACGCAGAAGTCCTGGAAAATCCTCTGGAATGAGTTTAGATATCCGGTGCGTGTGCGTCTCACGGGTTCAAGAACAGGTGTGTGCAGAAGGCATCGCAGAGCAACAAGCATCAGCGTGTACCTGGAGTGATTACAAGTCTGCTGTTTCCGTTCAAGCAGCTGTGACGGTCACAGATGGAAACTGCAGTCTTCCGTGTCTTTAGTTGCCAAGGCCCTGCCATTGACACCTTGCTGGAGAATTCCTATTAAAACTTTCAAAGCTTCTGGCACCTGTAGCTGAAATTGAGCACTCTGAGAAGTGGCTGGTGACTACAGACGGGTCAGGGTGTGCTCAAGCTGGGGTCAATTGAGCTGATGGGAGGCGGAGATGCCGACAGTGGCGACTTGGTGCAACGGCTGGCGGATTGCCGTACCACTTCCGCTTGGTGAAATGTGTCCATCTCCATCGCTGCTGCACACCCAGAATGGCACACAATATTCCATTCAATGTCCTTCTCAGCATCTGATCTGCCACCAATATTGATGAGGTCGCACTTTTTCCAATCTTAGAATCGCGCCTGGTTCCCATCTCTGTTACTGTAAGTAGGCTGGGTAAGGATTTTTATCTACTATTTGTTCTTGGAATTTTCTAGGTCTTACTGAATTTTTGTGGTTTCTGCTTTGTTGAATGGTTTACCTGTCCAGAGCTCAGCCGGTCTGGACTGATTTTGATTTATGATCACCTACCTGTCACTCTAACAAGGTGATTTTTAGTCATCGTTTTCGTCAGTTTTTGTGATTGGCGATCGTCTAGCTGTCATTCTTTGGCTCCGACAAGTCAAGGATTTTGACTGGCTTTTCCCCCATTTTTATGATTTATGACCGCACCTGTCAAGTCCCACGGAGTCTGAGAGGCCTCTCGATAGAGAGCATTGTGGGGTTTTGAGCTCATCCAATCAGAATCGAGCTAGTCATCCCGGACTCGTCCAATCAGAAAACCCAACGCTTGATATAACAAACAGGCAGCTGGAAAGCCTCGAGACTTCAGTCATCACTCCTTCGTCATCAAGTAGGCCACAAAGTCTCTCTGGATTATCTTGGCTTCACCTGCGCGACATTCCGGCACCGGCCAGCATGCCGATAAGTACGGCGTGTTTCTTTTGCAATCAATACTTATGAATTGTCTGAGTAGGGACTGGATTTGCCAGAACTGAGTGGTTTCCCATAATGCCATTGCGGATTGAGAATCTGGTTTAGGAGTTTGACTGTGTGTAGGTGCAGGCTCATTTTCACTGGGCGATGACGCCAGTCCCGCAGTCCATCGACTGCAAACGCGACAGGAGTACGGAATGATGGCGATACAGAGTGAGGGCGAGACAGAGTGAGGGCGAGACAGGGGGAGGGCGATACAGAGCGAGGGCGAGACAGAGTGAGGGCGAGACAGAGTGAGGGCGAGACAGAGTGAGGGCGAGACAGAGTGAGGGCGAGACAGAGTGAGGGCGAGACAGAGTGAGGGCGAGACAGAGTGAGGGCGAGACAGAGTGAGGGCGAGACAGAGTGAGGGCGAGACAGAGTGAGGGCGAGACAGAGTGAGGGCGAGACAGAATGAGGGCGAGACAGAGTGAGGGCGAGACAGAGCGAGGGCGAGACAGAGTGAGGGCGAGACAGGGGGAGGGCGATACAGAGCGAGGGCGAGACAGAGTGAGGGCGAGACAGAGTGAGGGCGAGACAGAGTGAGGGCGAGACAGAGTGAGGGCGAGACAGAGTGAGGGCGAGACAGAGTGAGGGCGAGACAGAGTGAGGGCGAGACAGAGTGAGGGCGAGACAGAGTGAGGGCGAGAAAGAGGGAGGGCGAGACAGCGCAGGGAAGCGTTCGCTGCCACTGCGGGCTCGGAGGCCAATCGCAGATTCCTCTGCATCCCCCTGTCTGCATGTTGCTGTGGGAGCAGCCAGTGCAGCTCCTGAGGGATTAACTGAACCTGCGGGTCAAGCACACTGCATCCCCGCTAATCATTCAGGGACTCGAGCCCACTTCAGATGCTCACTGCATCCCCACTGCTCGGTCCCGGACTCGAGCCCACTTCAGATGCTCACTGCATCCCCACTGCTCGGTCCCGGACTCGAGCCCACTTCAGATGCTCACTGCATCCCCACTGCTCGGTCCCGGACTCGAGCCCTTAACTTATTTTATTTCTGTAATTTGTTTTAGATTTCAAATTTTTCTTAATTTAAGCTACCTGGCTGCTGGAACGCACGCACATCTCCATCAAGTGAATTTTATGAGGCAAATCTGCAAAGCACTGGTTGACATTTCAATGACATTCAAGCCACCCTTGCAGAGCATCAGAGCTGGCACTGAGAGCGAGTGGCAGGTCGCATCATTCTATATTTAGAAACCGAAGCAGTGCATTTGATTTGGTTTATGGCACAGAGCAGGCATCAAATATGGACGGCAATATAGAAATGGCCGCAGTTTTGAGTTCATCAGCAGCGTGCGGAGCTCTTGGATCGGACAGAAAAATGAATGGCGACTGGGGCCGCGACCTGCCTGTCCGGCCAGTCCCGTCAGTGAATGTTCATGAGAGAGCTGTCAGGCTGTAAGTCACTGAAAGTTCATAAGGGAGTTGTCAGGCTGTCAGTCACTGAATGTTCATGAGGGAGCTGTCAGGCTGTCAGTCACTGAATGTTCATGAGGGAGCTGTCAGGCTGTCAGTCACTGAATGTTCATGAGGGAGCTGTCAGGCTGTCAGTCACTGAATGTTCATGAGGGAGCTGTCAGGCTGTCAGTCACTGAATGTTCATGAGAGAGCTGTCAGGCTGTCAGTCACTGAATGTTCATGAGGGAGCTGTCAGGCTGTCAGTCACTGAATGTTCATGAGGGAGCTGTCAGGCTGTCAGTCAGTGAATGTTCATGAGGGAGCTGTCAGGCTGTCAGTCAGTGAATGTTCATGAGGGAGCTGTCAGGCTGTCAGTCACTGAATGTTCATGAGGGAGCTGTCAGGCTGTCAGTCAGTGAATGTTCATGAGGGAGCTGTCAGGCTGTCAGTCACTGAATGTTCATGAGGGAGCTGTCAGGCTGTCAGTCACTGAATGTTCATTAGGGAGCTGTCAGGCTGTCAGTCCCTGAATGTTCATGAGGGAGCTGTCAGGCTGTCAGTCACTGAATGTTCATGAGGGAGCTGTCAGGCTGTCAGTCACTGAATGTTCATTAGGGAGCTGTCAGGCTGCCAGTCTCTGCAGGGTACATGAGTACATGATGAAAGTACATGATGAAATCAATTTGCAGACTGATTGAGGTGATTCTGAGAGCAGCTGCTTAAAGAATCCAGGAGCATGTACACACAATATTTTAAGCCATTAAAGTACATTTTAAATATCAGAAACATGTGCAGTAAAATTTCTCAAACTGCACGGGCAAAGCCAGAGGCTTACAGTTTCTGAGTTCAGCTCAAGCTGCTGCATCAAGTCTGTCCAGCTTCTCCCTGACCCAACCGACCTTAGGATTTTCCAGATTACCAGGTTTCCATGCAGATTACTGTCACCTGTATATT
Source organism: Macrostomum lignano (assembly GCA_002269645.1). Lineage (NCBI taxonomy): Eukaryota > Metazoa > Platyhelminthes > Macrostomidae > Macrostomum > Macrostomum lignano. The sequence continues at coordinate 537,166 of NIVC01000102.1, forward strand.
TGGCTTATATATTTCATTAAAAGCATTGGCAATTGTGTATTGAAGTCCGCAGAACAAAATCGCAGAAAAAAGCCCGCATCAAAGCAGACACGCAGTTTGAACGGATAAAGAAATTCATAATTTATAATGCAGGCTGAATTGAATTGCAGCACGAATGTACAAAACTGCAGTTCATAGCAGGAGGGCTACTCGCACTCGATGGCTCTCGATGTGCTCATTTCCTAAAAAAGTAGCAAAGTCAGCTACAGGAAAAATCTTCGGCATAACTTGATCCAAAAGTCTATGAGCGGTACAGTTACAAGTACATGCTTCGGACAACATACCTACATCATGTACAGTTAATCCAACAGCATGTACATATAATGTAACAGGATGTACATATATCTAACAGCATGTACAAAAGCCTGCATAGATAATCCAAGAGAATGCAGAGATAATTCAACAGCATTTTCATACATTAAAAAAGCGTGTACAGAAAATTCAACAGTATATGTATAGATAATGTGACGTGATGTACAATGTAACAGGATGTAAAGATAATGTAAGAGGATGTGCAGACAATCCAACAACTTGTGCAGAAAATCCAACAGCATGTGCAGACAATCCAACAGCATGTGCAGACAATCCAACAGCATGTGCAGCCAATCCAACAGCATGTGCAGACAAGCCAACAGCATGTGCAGACAATCCAACAGCATGTGCAGACAAGCCAACAGCATGTGCGGTCAATCCAACAGCATGTGCAGTCAATCCAACAGCATGTGCAGACAAGCCAACAGCATGTGCGGTCAATCCAACAGCATGTGCAGACAATCCAACAGCATGTGCAGACAATCCAACAGCATGTGCAGACAATATTCATAACCATTGCATATTATGATATTAAAGATAATTCACAGAAAATTAGCAAAAATAGTTGAAATACAAATTCTAAAACTTACGGACTCAACTGAATTTAACAGAAGAAAGTCAAGGAAGCCAAACGGTAAAAGTACATTATTATGGGTTCTGAAATTCGAGTCCAGAAAAATTAAAAAATCTGAGTAACGAAGTCCTCAGGTCACTGCAGTCTCATTCGAATAAGCTTGACGTGAGTCCAGCTGTCTCTCTGCTCCGCTGCTGTTTCCATGGCAACGAAGCGACCCAAGTCGACCCCGTCTCGCCGCAGCCTCGCCCTCGCCCACAGCCTCCGCTCCTCATCTTCCCTGCTGCGGTGAGCGCCGCTGTCGCTGCCGCTGCGGTTCGAAACTCGCCACCGCTTCTGCCTGACCCAGCCGATCTTCTCCTCGTCCTGCGTCTCCATGACGACGCGTCTCTCTTTCTCGATCATCTCCATCTGCTGCAAGCTGAGCTCCACGTGCTCGCGGCAGTCGCTGTAGTGAGCCAGAGTGAGCAGCTCCTCCAAGTCCGGGTCTTCTTCCAGCTCTCGCTTCCAATCGTCCAGTTTAATTGCAGGTGCGCGATTGCAGAGCAGCTCAGCTTGGAGACTCCAGCTCAGGCAGCGAAAGTTCACGTACAGGTGGGAGGAGAGAGGCTGCGACAGTCTGGCTGTGAACAGAGTCTGCGTGAACTCGGGAAGGAATGGGAAGCGAGGCGGAGAGTCGCAGGGGAGGCAGAACCTCCACGCCCAGTCTGAGTCTGCTGGCAATTCATAAATTCGAATACCCTGTGGCTTTAACCCTGACTGAACCTGATGTCTCTGCAGCTCCATCGCGAGTCTCTCAGCCTCCTCAGATTCTCTGAACTTCAAATGCGCCATTGCGGTCATGCACAGGGCGGCGCACTTGCACCACTGCAGCTCATGCAGGAGACTGAGCTGCCTCATCAGGGTGTATCTTTTGCTTGATTCCGACTGCAGCTCGCTCACACACTGGTGCACCACACTGTACACGTCTGCGAAATTGTAGTACATTTCTGTGTAGCCACTTCCTTCCCTGATCTCAGTGACAGCAGGCGGCGCTGTCAGAGGCAGCAGAGTGAACGGGTGAAAGTAGAACTTCTCTGACTGCAGAGGTCTCACGAGTCTCCTCAGCTGCTCGACCACTCCACCGATGTCGCTTCTCAGCTCAAAAAGTCCGTCTCGAACCCTCGCCTTCGTATTGTCGAAGTCGCCGCCGATTCCAGCGTTCTTGAAGTAGAGCGGAGCGTCGGGCATGAAGAAGTGCGGCATGCACTCATCGGGCGAGCTGCTCGAGTCGATGAAGCTCAGCATCAAGTCGAGAGACTCCTTGAGCAGAGCGATCAGATTGTGGAGCTTCCAAGCGTCAGTTTCGGTATCTGTGCCATGCTTCTCCAGCATTGTAAAGAGCAGTGTCTTTGCATGGTAGGTCTTGAGTCCAGGTGTGTCCAGAGTGAGCGGCAAGTGTCTCTTGAAGATGAACTTGATGAGTGTGAACAGCTGGCCCTGGACTGTGCTCAGCCGTCCCATGATGTATTTCTCTTGGAAGCTGAAGCTCACTCTGAGCTCGTTGGTCGAGCTCGGTCTGGTCGCCCGCACGAGGTGAACTCTGTTATTGAATAGAACCGGTTTTCTACTTCTGTCCTCACAGAAACTGCTGCAGCACTCGATTGCATGGCACGTGTCCTGTGCAGGCCGCACACCGCACGCCGTGGCTGTCACTGCAGGTTGGCTGCCTGCAAAGCGCAGTGAGCGGAGAGTGGCTTTGTGGCAAGTGAAAAAAATGGGTTGGTTTGAAACTGCAGATTTGCTCCTGGCCGGTTGGGAATTTTGCTTTTGCAACTCCATTTTCATTTACTAATCAATACACACGAGCTATTTTTATTTAATATCAATAAAAAATGTGTACATTGTGGGCGGCGTTGCCTAGCCTGCAAAGGCGTTAGAGACTCCAGTGAGAGTGGGGGGCGCCTCTCGCTGTGTGGCGAGGGTTGCAATGCTCTCCGTCTGGCCCAGTGTACAGCACAAGCTGCTCGGTGAGACGTCACAGAATTTCGACGCTTCTTGAAGAGCCAAATAAGTGCACCTGTGAGGCATGAGCCTCTGCACCCACTGAGTTCACCCAGCTTCAGCTTCAGGTGCTCTGGCTTCATCAGGTTGCAGCTCAGCACAGCTGCTCAAGCATCATCAGAACTCAGTGCCCCGCAGCAAGGCACCAATCAGGCAGTCAGGGCGGCTTCGGTTTATTTTGTTTGAAATTTCCCAAGTGAGAGCAGCAGCACCTCAGCAGAGCCATGCCGCCTACCGTGGGTCACCCAAGCACCGCTGCATCCACTCTGCTGCAATCGGAGCCTGTGAATTCAAAACCCAATGGCCCGGCTCAGCCAGTTGGCATCAAAGTTTTCTTTTCAATTTCGCCTGCCGCTTATTTCAGCACCCAAGCCGACATTCGCAGTCACAGAAACTGCTGGAGACTATGCGCCACTCGGTTGCAAAATTTAAAGTTGAGCAAAGTTAATGGGCCTCCAGTTGCATGCGGATCTCAGCATTCTGATGATGAACCCAGCCTCACTCACCTGCTCCCACTGCCACCTGTGCGTGGCCCTCCATGACCTGCAGCCGAGTGGCGTCTCGGCAGGAACGATATCCCTCTCTGTCGCAGCCACCTTCCAGATGGAACTCTTGCCCAGCAACCAGCACAGTCCAGTCAATGTCCGAGTCTGCAGCTGTCCTGCCGTTCACTTGCACCAGACTGTTGGCCCAGCCCTCTGCGTAGCTGCCCGTCATCTGCCTGTCATCCTGTGTGAGGACTTGAGCGACTTCTTCCAGCCAGTCAGCCAGTCTCTGCTGACACTTTGCTCTCTCCTCGGTGAATCCCGCCTCGCTGAGCAGTCGATGCAGCTCCTCACTCAGACGCCTGTCTTGCTGAGAGTCATCTGAGAGCCTGGAACGATTCGAGATGCGTGTGAGAGATTTGCTCAGAGTTGGATGGACGGAACAAGCAGGAGAGCTGAGAGTGCAGCTGCTGCAGCACTCAGACTGGCATCTCAAGCAGGAGAGCTGAGAGTGCAGCTGCTGCAGCACTCAGACTGGCATCTCAAGCAGGAGAGCTGAGAGTGCAGCTGCTGCAGCACTCAGACTGGCATCTCAAGCAGGAGAGCTGAGAGTGCAGCTGCTGCAGCACTCAGACTGGCATCTCAAGCAGGAGAGCTGAGAGTGCAGCTGCTGCAGCACTCAGACTGGCATCTCAAGCAGGAGAGCTGAGAGTGCAGCTGCTGCAGCACTCAGACTGGCATCTCAAGCAGGAGAGCTGAGAGTGCAGCTGCTGCAGCACTCAGACTGGCATCTCAAGCAGGAGAGCTGAGAGTGCAGCTGCTGCAGCACTCAGTCCAACCCAATCTCATCCCTGCCGAGTTTCGCTGCAATTTCTGCCCCAAGCTGCCAGCCTGTTGGAAGGTGCAATGAGGCAGTGAAAGCCGAACCGGTCAGACTCACCGATGGCGGCCCGACTCCAAGCGGTGAGCGGCTGCCTGCCGGGCCTCTGGGCTACTGCAATGCAGGAAGGAAAGTAAGGGTTCTCACTTCTCACAGCAGTTGAGTCGGAGATTGTCATGCACCAGAAGTTTCTCTCGAAGTAGAAAAAATTCAAAAAGCGGATGGGGGCGTTCTTGTTGCGTCTTTTTTCTGTTTTCTCTTTTTCTCCCATTTTTCTGGCTCACCTCTTTTCTTGTTCCCTTTGTTTTCTACTTCTGCCAATTGCATTTTCTATTGCAAGAATTTTTACAAGCAATAACATTGCCTCACTCACCCCGCTTCACTGGGATGAAGCAGCCGCAGCACCTGCTGCTGCTCAAATCGCTGTGCCACCTGCGCACACGTCTGACCCCGACCGTCTCGATGACTCGCATCCGCTCCTCTGTCCATCAGAGCCTTGGCTGCTCGCACATGACCGGCTTCGCACGCTCGTGACAGAGCAGTCCGACCCTGACTGTCTTCAGCACGCACTGACGCACCGAGATCGATGAGTTTCTCAATGAGCTCATGATGACCTGCATCAGCTGCCAGCATGAGAGCAGTGGCTCCAGTGCTGTCTTCTGGGAGATCGACATGCTGTGTGCTGACTCGCTCATCATTGATCAGTGTGACAGCAATTGTGACAGCAAGAGCGACGTGTCTTTGAGAGATGGAGAGACGGAGCAGCTGTGTGATGTGAGGTGGCTGCATTCGAGATAGGGTGTCGGTGAGAACAGAGTTCCTGCCTTCGATGGCCATTGCTGCAGTGAAGCTGAGGATGGTGCTGGATTGGAAGAGCCAGTCGGGCTCTAGGCCAAGGAAGGCAGCGACATCTTCGTGAAGACGAGAGCAAGTCGCGACTGCGCATTGGAAACGGAGATTCGCTCTCTGATCGGGACTTGAGAGAAACGAGATAAGAAACTCGACGACATCCTGCAGACCATTGCTTGCAGCAGATTCGGCAGCTTTGATGCACCAATCATCTCTTTTTGTTTGGTCGGCGACTGTCGGCACAAGAAACTTGACGATTTCCATGTGGCCATATCTGCCAGCAGATGCGGCAGCTTTGATGCAGCAATCATCTCTTTTTGTTTGGTCCGCGACTGTCGGCACGAGAAACTTGACGATTTCCATGTGGCCCTTGATTGCAGCAGATTCGGCAGCTTTGATGCAGCAATCATCTCTTTTTGTTTGGTCAGCGACTGTCGGCACGAGAAACTTGACGATTTCAAAGTGACCATTACTGTAAGCAGATTCGGCAGCTTTGATGCAGCAATCATCTCTTTTTGTTTGGTCCGCGACTGTCAGCACGAGAAACTTGACGATTTCAAAGTGACCATTTCTGCCAGCAGATTCGGCAGCTTTGATGCGGCAATCATCTCTTTTTGTTTGGTCCGCGACTGTCGGCACGAGAAACTTGACGATTTCAATGTGGCCCTCGTCTGCAGCAGATTTGGCAGCTTTGATGCAGCAATCATCTCTTTTTGTTTGGTCAGCGACTGTCGGCACGAGAAACTTGACGATTTCAAAGTGACCATTTCTGCCAGCAGATTCGGCAGCTTTGATGCGGCAATCATCTCTTTTTGTTTGGTCCGCGACTGTCGGCACGAGAAACTTGACGATTTCAATGTGGCCATTGAATGCAGCAGATGCGGCAGCTTTGATGCAGCAATCATCTCTTTTTGTTTGGTCAGCGACTGTCGGCACGAGAAACTTGACGATTTCAATGTGGCCCTTCACTGCAGCATATTCGGCAGCTTTGATGCGGCAATCATCTCTTTTTGTTTGGTCAGCGACTGTCGGCACGAGAAACTTGACGATTTCAATGTGGCCATATCTGCCAGCAGATCCGGCAGCTTTGATGCAGCAATCATCTCTTTTTGTTTGGTTAGCGACTGTCGGCACGAGAAACTTGACGATTTCAAAGTGACCATTACTGTAAGCAGATTCGGCAGCTTTGATGCAGCAATCATCTCTTTTTGTTTGGTCCGCGACTGTCAGCACGAGAAACTTGACGATTTCAAAGTGACCATTTCTGCCAGCAGATTCGGCAGCTTTGATGCGGCAATCATCTCTTTTTGTTTGGTCCGCGACTGTCGGCACGAGAAACTTGACGATTTCAATGTGGCCCTCGTCTGCAGCAGATTTGGCAGCTTTGATGCAGCAATCATCTCTTTTTGTTTGGTCAGCGACTGTCGGCACGAGAAACTTGACGATTTCAAAGTGACCATTTCTGCCAGCAGATTCGGCAGCTTTGATGCGGCAATCATCTCTTTTTGTTTGGTCCGCGACTGTCGGCACGAGAAACTTGACGATTTCAATGTGGCCATTGAATGCAGCAGATGCGGCAGCTTTGATGCAGCAATCATCTCTTTTTGTTTGGTCAGCGACTGTCGGCACGAGAAACTTGACGATTTCAAAGTGACCATTACTGTAAGCAGATTCGGCAGCTTTGATGCGGCAATCATCTCTTTTTGTTTGGTCAGCGACTGTCGGCACGAGAAACTTGACGATTTCAATGTGGCCATATCTGCCAGCAGATCCGGCAGCTTTGATGCAGCAATCATCTCTTTTTGTTTGGTCAGCGACTGTCGGCACGAGAAACTTGACGATTTCAATGTGGCCATATCTGCCAGCAGATCCGGCAGCTTTGATGCAGCAATCATCTCTTTTTGTTTGGTCAGCGACTGTCGGCACGAGAAACTTGACGATTTCAATGTGGCCATATCTGCCAGCAGATCCGGCAGCTTTGATGCAGCAATCATCTCTTATTGTTTGGTCAGCGACTGTCGGCACGAGAAACTTGACGATTTCAATGTGGCCCTTCACTGCAGCATATTCGGCAGCTTTGATGCAGCAATCATCTCTTTTTGTTTGGTCAGCGACTGTCGGCACGAGAAACTTGACGATTTCAATGTGGCCCTTCACTGCAGCAGATTCGGCAGCTTTGATGCAGCAATCATCTCTTTTTGTTTGGTCAGCGACTGTCGGCACGAGAAACTTGACGATTTCAATGTGGCCCTTGATTGCAGCATATTCGGCAGCTTTGATGCAGCAATCATCTCTTTTTGTTTGGTCAGCGACTGTCGGCACGAGAAACTTGACGATTTCAATGTGGCCATATCTGCCAGCAGATCCGGCAGCTTTGATGCAGCAATCATCTCTTATTGTTTGGTCAGCGACTGTCGGCACGAGAAACTTGACGATTTCAATGTGGCCCTTCACTGCAGCATATTCGGCAGCTTTGATGCAGCAATCATCTCTTTTTGTTTGGTCAGCGACTGTCGGCACGAGAAACTTGACGATTTCAATGTGGCCATATCTGCCAGCAGATCCGGCAGCTTTGATGCAGCAATCATCTCTTTTTGTTTGGTCAGCGACTGTCGGCACGAGAAACTTGACGATTTCAATGTGGCCATATCTGCCAGCAGATCCGGCAGCTTTGATGCAGCAATCATCTCTTATTGTTTGCGCAGCGACTGTCGGCACGAGAAACTTGACGATTTCAATGTGGCCCTTCACTGCAGCATATTCGGCAGCTTTGATGCAGCAATCATCTCTTTTTGTTTGGTCAGCGACTGTCGGCACGAGAAACTTGACGATTTCAATGTGGCCCTTCACTGCAGCAGATTCGGCAGCTTTGATGCAGCAATAATCTCTTTGTTTTTGGTCAGCGACTGTCGGCACGAGAAACTTGACCAGTTCTAAGTGACCATGGGATGCAGCATCAGGTAAATACCTTTTGCAAAAAAAATATGTGTTCTTTTCTCCTATCTGACGGTCGAGATGATGTCTGAGTGCTTGGATATTTCCTGTGCTGGCAGCCTCATCAGCACTGATCTCGTGATCAACCTGCATTTTCCTTGGTTCAGCAGAGATTGTTTGATCTAGAAAGAATATTCTTAATTGCTTGTCACGAACGATTTGTAGTTTTTTTATCACTCTACTTCTTTAATCAACTTTTACTGTCTGTGATTATTGTCTGCTGTTAGAGTGGCAGATGTCAGTCACGGCTGCTGTCAGAGTGCCAGATGTCAGTCACGGCTGCTGTCAGAGCGGCAGATGTCAGTCACGGCTGCTGTCAGAGTGGCAGATGTCAGTCACGGCTGCTGTCAGAGCGGCAGATGTCAGTCACGGCTGCTGTCAGAGTGGCAGATGTCAGTCACGGCTGCACTCAGAGCGACAGATGTTTCAAAGGTTTGTGCAGCCGGTTGCCAGAAAGATTTTACCGCCTCATCTCTCAGCTGCCCACCTTTTTGCAGCCTCTGGCGAGCGCCGACCACCCCTGGCCTTTGCAGCCGAATCTTCTCACCCGTGCATGAGCGCTGAGTCCGCCGCCTTCGCCTCTGTGCACCCAGCATGGCAACGGAGAGGCTGCGGCTGCAGCGGCCACCCCAAGCTGTACTTGATGAGGCTGAGCTGACCCATTGTGCAGTGTGAGGTCTGCGAACGCTTTTCATGGCCTACTGAGCAGTGTAAAATGCTTCTCAGTCCCTCAGTGCATCAGGTTTGAGAAGGCGTTCAAATGTGCAAGAAAAATGCATTGTTAAACTTGGTCAGGCTTCTCTTTCACCCTGCCCGCTGGCCTTCCAATTGCAGCAGTTGCAGACGATCGGTTGCCAAGTAACAGGGGGTTGGCTCTCCCCGTCTCTCCGAATGCTTTCGCCTGTTCGTCTCGTGTGCATTCGAGCCAGCTGAGACTCTGCTGGGTTGAATATGGCGAGTGCATTTTAGCAGCAATAATTAACATTCTTTTGCTTTTCTAAAGAAGCTTCTCATCACTGGCGCCCCTCTGTTTGATATTGTAAACAGATGGCAAACGGCCATTGTGGCAAAAATTGGCTTACAGGGGCAGACAGAAACCTGCAGTGACGATGGAATCAATTGAAATATAAATCTTTATTCATATTTGCCGGGTAGCACAGTACTATTTATTGAGATCGCCTTGCAGTCCTTGTTAAAGTCTTGGTCCACTAAGCCATTGGGACACGTCTGGAACTCTCTACATTGAATAAGCTGTCTATCTACCTGGTAATCGGCCTAGGAATTCAATTATTCAACCTCTGAGTCATCCCGGCCAGCTGAAATCCTGCCACTCTTGATTCAGTGCACGTGTCACCATGCCTACAGTCACCATGCCTACAGTCACCATGCCTACAGTCACCATGCCTACAGTCACCATGCCTACAGTCACCATGCCTACAGTCACCATGCCTACAGTCACCATGCCTACAGTCACCATGCCTACAGTCACCATGCCTAAAGTAACAATCCCCACAGTCAAAGTCTTTGCTCACTGTTGCAGCGTGAGTCAAATTTTCAATGTTGGCGATAGTCGCGATCCACTTAGCCGCGGACAATGACCACTTAGCCACTGAGTTACCGAGATCTCCATTGACCTCCGTTGACGGCAGAGCTTCAGATTTCGGGGAATTTCACAGCTGGCTGCTGTCTGGCATTCAGTGGTGCACTCGACCAGACTGCGAGCTGTGGACGACTGTGGCGAGGCGAGACGGCGACGGAGCTGTTGTTACCGGCTGCCAACTGGAAGCACCCGTTTCTTCCTGGGTTGGCTTTGGTGTCAGCGATTGCAGTATCGAAACTTGAGATTGAAGTCATTTGACAATAGGAAGCCCTATATTGGCGCCCATCTGACACTCTAGATTGGCACCCCATCTGACACTAGATTGGCACCCCATCTGACACCTTAGATTGGCACCCCATCTGACACCTTAGATTGGCACCCCATTTGACACCTTAGATTGGCACCCCATCTGACACCTTAGATTGGCACCTCATCTGACACCTTAGATTGGCACCCCATCTGACACCTTAGATTGGCACCCCATTTGACACCTTAGATTGGCACCCCATCTGACACCTTAGATTGGCACCTCATCTGACACCTTAGATTGGCACCCCATTTGACACCTTAGATTGGCACCCCATCTGACACCTTAGATTGGCACCTCATCTGACACCTTAGATTGGCACCCCATCTGACACCTTAGATTGGCACCCCATTTGACACCTTAGATTGGCACCCCATCTGACACCTTAGATTGGCACCTCATCTGACACCTTAGATTGGCACCTCATCTGACACCTTAGATTGGCACCCCATCTGACACCTTAGATTGGCACCCCATTTGACACCTTAGATTGGCACCCCATCTGACACCTTAGATTGGCACCTCATCTGACACCTTAGATTGGCACCCCATTTGACACCTTAGATTGGCACCCCATCTGACACCTTAGATTGGCACCTCATCTGACACCTTAGATTGGCACCCCATCTGACACCTTAGATTGGCACCCCATTTGACACCTTAGATTGGCACCCCATCTGACACCTTAGATTGGCACCTCATCTGACACCTTAGATTGGCACCCCATTTGACACCTTAGATTGGCACCCCATCTGACACCTTAGATTGGCACCTCATCTGACACCTTAGATTGGCGCCCATCTGACACCCTAGATTGGCGCCCATCTGAGACTCTAGATTGGCACCCCATCTGACACCTTAGACTTTGTAGATGTCTTTCTGTTTGACCCTTTTAAAATGGCCGCGAACGGGTTTCTACAACGCGAGAGTCTACCGTGTCCCCTGCAATTATGAGTAGCTGATGCTGAGTCCCCTGCAATTATGAGTAGCTGATGCTGAGTCCCCTGCAATTATGAGTAGCTGATGCTGAGTCCCCTGCAATTATGAGTAGCTGATGCTGAGTCCCCTGCAATTATGAGTAGCTGATGCTGAGTCCCCTGCAATTATGAGTGGCTGATGATTAATAAGCAAACAAAATTAACGGCAATAAAAACTGGCGTCATGTAAACAGATTTATTCAAGACTGACAGTCTGTGTTCCAGCAATATTGTCAGCAATATGCATTAAAATATACTGATAATTGAATGATCGGCTGCTACAAATGCATGGATCATGGTTAAAAGCAAATATACTTATATGTTCATTAAGTTCGTGTTCTTTGGTGACAGGGGTGACAGGGTTTACAGGGTTGACAGGCTGTGTGACAGGAGGGACAGGGGTGAGAGTGACAGGAATGACAGGGACAGGGTGAGTGACAGGGAAGTTTACTTGCCGAAGTTTGCTTGCAGGAACTTTCACGTTCACCCCGTTTCAAATCGATTTGTCTAATTTTCGCAACGTTTGTATAACAAAAGTGAATTCAAATATTGTTCACTCTAATAAATTGACTGAAACCGGGCCTCATTTACAATTTACATCGGTTTAATATCTTCAAGCGTGTTTGCTTTAAGAGTGAAAAATTATTAATCATTGTTTTCAATTAATTTATGTGTAAGACTTGCACTTTGTCGAGACGTCAATCAAACGCGATTCAAACGCAATTTTGACTTTATATTTCGAGGTGCCGAGTCACTTCCCCGCTTACAGTACCAACATGGTCTGATGCGAGAGCGCTTTTTAAATTGGGGCGCACTGTCGGAAATTACAACAAAATACATTATCGATATTATACATTAACAGTCCTAACCCCCAACTAAACAAAAATGCATCCATACGAAATTCAATGATGAGATTTGCTACATTATCCCCCCAACGGAAATTGACAATGTCCTCATTGGCAAAAAAACTGCATTACACAAGGAGAAAGTTACATGTAGTTTACCACAATTTTACAGTCACACAAAATTCACGGTATATGCATATAAGTAGTGAGCACATCAGTACTCGGCTTAATGCTACAGATCGGCAAAAGAGGCGAAGCACCGCACTGTGAGCAGCCAAGATGCATCGCAAAAGAAACGGGCAACCAATGCTTCCATAACATTTCGGATGCTTGATTCCCCACAGAAATGCACAATACAGGGTTAGAAACACATGAAAACAGCCCAAATGGGACTTGTGACATGCCAACTTGCTTGACAGTTGAATACATTGAATTGTGCGATTTCATTGGGACCAGGAACAGCAATCGGGGATTTAAAGGTACGATTTCGATTAAATGAACGAATTGTTGGATCGATAGGTTATGCCTTAATAAGAAGCAATAAAAGAATTTTTTTAATAAAATAGTGCGATTATTTTGATATTGAAATATTGAGCGATAAAAGCGAAAGAAATATTTACACAGAAGGCATGAAAATAATAAGTAACACTGAAGTATTTCGCGAAGTGCATTAAAGCAGCTGAAATAGGGCAGCACAATTAGATCAATAATAAAAACACGACCGTAAATTCCAACAGAATTCTAAAGGGTATGCAGTACAGCGGCACGGCTGCGCCCAACAAGGGCCAAACTGAACAATTACTAATCCCCACAGTCCAAAACCCGCCAAGCATCGACCACCGCCACACAAAAGAGGACTCTAGACAGATGGGGCAGCCAAAACGCGAACAAAATTGCGATTAAAACTTACAACATTGTACATGCTGAACTTCAATTAGGGAAAATTTGTGCACTCTGCAATTTAAGTCCAAGGAACCTCAGCACAGTCCATATCCTCACACTCTATCAAATGACGACCCAGTCAGCGTCAAGCACCTCACTGCTGTCGTCACTGGCCGCTCCGCTCCGAGGCTGATCCAGGGGCCGTGGCTGATGCGCTCGCTTCAGTTTGTTGACGTGGACCACCCGGCCAGCATCGCCGTCCTTGTACTCAACGGGGCGGACCAGGTAATTGACAGGCGATGTACGCCGCAGAACTCGAAACGGTCCGGTCCACGGTGCCTGATGCTTCCGTGGCAGGCCACTCGTCCGCGACAGGGCCGACGGCGGCACAAAGAGCCACACCAGGTCGCCTGCTCGAAAACGGCGCCGCGCCGCCTTCTGGTCGTAGTAGCGCCGCTGCCGTCTTTGTGCCGCTGCTGTCGCCAGCCTCACGGATTCGAAGGCGCTGAGCAGTCGATCCCGGTTGTCCGCGGCGAATTTTCCTGTAGTTCTCGGTGGCTCCGGCAGTCGGTAGACAATGTCCAGCGGCAAGGTCACCTCTCGGCCCGTCATCAGAAAGTGCGGCGTGAAACCGGAGGTTGCGTTGACACTACTGCGGTAAGCAAGGAGACAGTGCGGCAACACCTCCTCCCACTCGTCGAACTGGACGGTCTGAAGGTGGCAGCGGAGCATCTGGTGGAGTATGCGATGGAACCGTTCTACCAGACCGTCACACTGCGGATGGTAACCAGACGTCCGCGTCTTCTGTACCGTCGAGCAGTCTGCAGAGGCTCCGGATTATTTTCCCGTCAACGGCCTTGCCACGGTCGGAGTGGAGGATGTGCGGTGCGCCCCACCGCGACACCCAATTGTCAAACAGCGCCCTGGCAATTGTTGCTGCTTTCTCATCCGGCGTAGGCACCAGCTCCACCCACTTCGTGAAGTAGTCCATGATCGTCAACAGACGATCATTTCCATGCCGAGACACGCCGATCTTAACCACATCGATGCCTATGCGCTGCATCGGGAAACTGCTCTCTATCGATCGAAGTGGTGCCCGCTAATGGCCGCTGGTTTTGGCGCGCTGGCACACCTGACATGCTCTGACTGCAACTCTGATGCTCTCGGACATTTTCGGCCAGTAACACCTCGACTTGAGGGCTGCCAGTGTCTTCGCTTCGCCCAGATGACCAACTTCGTGAATCTCATCGATCAGCTGCTTCGACTCCACCAGTCTGTGCAGGGCTCCATCAACGAAACATAGTTCTTTGATCTTCTGCGCCAGGATCAGGCTCCCTGGTGGTAGTCGGGCTCGTTGCTGGTCGCTGAGTCTTGTCTTGCCTTTGGCGAGAAGACGAAATACTGGTCCGATGTCAGCGTCTTTGAGCTGCCGCTCACGCAGCGTCAGAGACTCGTTCGACTGCATTGCTCTCGCCTGGCCGGTCTCATTGTCGCCATCATCATCCTGGTCATCACTATCGCTGGACTCCTCGCTTTCGCTTGGCCTCGGCTGCAGCTGCTGCTTCCGTCTAGATGGAGCGCGGCCAGCAGTCCTAGGGTCGTTCTGAGGGTCGGCTGCTGAAGGCGCAGGGTCTGTCGTCGCCTCGTTGACCAGCGCGAGTTTAGTACCACCAGCTTCCACTTGACAGGGTGTTGATGCCGTTTGCACTGGTGTTTCAGCGAATTTTTCTGCTTGGCAAGCTACGTTCGCAACCGGCCTCGCTGTCTCCGCAATTGGCTCCGTTTGACAAGCTACCGTAGCTGACGGCTTCCGTAGTTCAGCTGCCGATTCTGGCCGACAAACCCGGCACTGAATCGTGCATTTCGATGTCCGGCGTGAAAGTGCATCGGCATTCGAGTGCTGACGTCCAGGACGGAACACTATCTCGAAGTCAAACTCGTCGAGGATTTGCAACCATCTCGCTAATTGACCCTCCGGTTCCTTGAAGTTCAGCAGGTACGTCAGGGCTTGATGATCGACTCTGATCGTGAATGGCCGTGCCAGCAGATAACTTCGAAATTTCTTTACAAATTCGACAACTGCCAGTAGCTCGCGCCGTGTCACGCAGTAATTGCGTTCAGCCCGAGACAGCGTGCGACTTGCATACGCCACGACTCGCTCTTCACCAGCCTGAATTTGCGACAAAACAGCACCAACTGCGCAATCACTGGCGTCGGTGTCCAAGATGTACTCACCGCCAGTGTCGCTGGTGTCCGGAAAGGCCAGGATCGGCGCGGATGTAAGCACTTGCTTCAACTGGTTGAAGGCCACTTCGGCGGCTGGTGTCCATTTAAAGCCGGTTGTCAGAGTCAGTCGCCTTAGCGGTTCTGCAATCTTGGCGTAGTCGCGAACAAATCTCCTGTAGTACGATGTCATGCCAAGGAAACTTTTGACGTCCTTGGCGAGTGCGGTTTTGGCCAGTCGCGCACTGCTGCTGTCTTCGACTCGTCGACTGCGATGCCAGTCCTGGAGACTCGGTGACCCAGAACGATGATGCTGGAATTGGCGAAACGACATTTGGACGGCTTAAGACGCAAGTTGGCTTCGCGAAGACGCTCTAGCACCGCTCTTAGCCGATTGTTGTGTTCGGCCATCGTCCGGCCCATGACGATAACATCATCTATGAAGACAAGGCACGCTTGTCACGTGAGTCCCCGGAGCACTAATTGCATCAAGCGCTGGAATGTAGCTGGTGCATTGCGGAGGCCGAATGGCATTACGTTGAACTCAAAAATGCCTTCGTGGCAGACGAATGCCGTTTTTTCTTTGTCTTTCTCATTCATTTCAACTTGCCAATATCCGCTTTCCAGGTCGAGTGCGGAGAAAAAACTGTTGCCCTCCAGCGCATCCAGCGTGTCGTAAACGCGAGGCATTGGAAATGCATCGGGCTTGGTCACCGAGTTGAGCTGCCGGTAGTCGAGGCAAAAACGTGCCGAGCCGTCTTTTTTTCGAACCAGGACAATCGGCGACGCCCACTGAGAAGATGATGGCTGAATGACACCTCTGCTCAGCATGTCTTCGACCAGCTCTTTTTGCTGCACGATTGCCGTAGGAGCTGCACGGCGTATACCTTGCCGGATCGGTCTCGCATCACCGGTGTCGATGGTATGGCTCAGCAGACGGGTGCAGCCCTGGTTGCCAGGTGATGCAAACACGTCGTTGAATTCCAGAAGGAGGTCTCTGATCTGCTGCTGTTCACTCGCTGAAATTTCGTCGGCAATGTGCACTTCTCGAAGCCATGGTGCATTGCCATCTATTGAGGTTGTCGCTGTTGCCATGCTGGTAAACTGGAGCCGCGTCCCGCCTTGGCTGCTGAGTGGCGTGAACCATCCGATGGTGTCGCCTTCTCTGACAGCCACCGGTGCATCGCTAGCGTTGATGATTGCGACGCCCATGCCATTGTTCGATATTTTGGCTACACAGCGAGCAATCAAGACCTTCGATGACCTGCTACCGTTGACGATGCCGGGTGCCTCCGAACTTGTCCACGCGGTCACGTGCAACGGTCGGACTGGAACGGGTCCAACCTTCACCAGGCTGTAACTGAACTGCTGCTGCCGCCACCAGTTTGCTGGACTGCGCTGCCTGCTTCGACTTCCGCAGCGGCACTGTTGCTCCAAGGCCATTGAAAACGAGACAGCCCGAACCGAGATGAATTAAGCAGTCTTGCTTGTCAAGAAAGTCACATCCCAGAATTATAGGTACATTTAAGTCTGTCACCACCAGAAAGGTGTGTTGAAACTGGACAGATCCGAGAGAGAAGTACAAATGAATCTCACCCAGCACGCTCGCCGGATTGCCACTCACGCCATAGATGGTTTTTTTGCTGGGTTTGAACTGCCGCCTGATTGATCGCGCGATGTTGAGACTGATGCAGGAAACTTCGGCACCTGTGTCGATCAAGCAGGGCCGACGACGTCTGCAGATGCGCGCGGTGACGAAACGCGCTTGACCGGGCTGGCAGCTGGGGCGTGAGGGCGGGGCCGATTTGCTCAGTGCCGAGAGGGCCGGTACTGGCCCTGTGGACCAGCCCCCCTGGCGTTTGGGCAGTTCCTTCGAATGTGACCTGGCAGATTACAGCTGTAACACACTGGCATTGGTCGGTGCGACGGATGATGGCCAGCTTGAGCTTGGGCCTGTTGCTGAGGTGGTCTTGGGGTCGCATGCGGCTGTCGATTCAGTGGCTTCCACGATGTTGTTGGGTCACTCTGGTGCTCACCACCAGGTCGTTGTCCATGCATTGGCGGAGCTGCTGATCCCACCACGGGTGCCGACGTCGCCGTGCCGCGTTGATGCTGCTGATTATGTCCTTGGCCTTCCAGGAATTGCTGAGTCTCGCGGATCTGCTGAGCCCATCGGAGCGCTTGCTCTGTTGTTGTCACTGCCATTGGCATATTAAGAAGACGCTCTGACACATAGCTGTTGTTTAGGCCCTGGATTAACTGGTCCAAGACAGCCTGTTGAAGGAACTCGTGAGCACCTGCATCAGGAAATGCTTTGACAGCCAGGCGTTGCAATGCAGTGAGAAACTGTTCGAAGGTTTCATCTTTTCCTCGGTATCGACTTCGAAGCTCAAGCCGAAGCAAGGCTGTACTCTTTGCTCCTCCGTACCGCGCTCGCAGAAACTGTAGCAGTGAGTCATACCGTGCTCCAGGGAGGTGCTCCAGGTTTGAACCAACTGGCAACCCATGCAGGACGCACTGCTGGTCGAACCAAGCTGCGTACGTGGCAAATGCAGGTCCTAGATAAGCAATTAAAGTTGCAATTTTGCCGTGCTCACCCAATCCTGGGAACCGACTCATGAATGCTGACATTCGGCTTAGGAAGTCGTCAAAATTCTCTCAGCTATTGAATGGTGCAGGCTTGGGCACTGGTGATAAGGGAGGCTGACTGAATTGATGCTGCACTGGAGCATGCACTGCCTCTGCATAGATTGGTGTCAGTCGAGTCCCTGGTGTTGGTGCTGCCTGTTGCCCATGGTACAGGTGAGGCATACCTGTGCACGGCCTGGTGTTACTGCTGTTGGTTGCTCCTCCTTGCAGCGGGAATGCTGTCGTAGGTTGAGGTTGCCTCTCTGACTGTAGTGGATCTGGCGAGCTTGCAGCTTCACACTGTACGTTGTTGCACTTGCACTCGGTGCTCGGCATAATCAGCAGAAGCTAAATGATCATAGTACCTGTGTCTGTGTCTCCTTACTGGGCATGTCTCAGCACTGTTGATCGCATCGTCGAGCGTTTCAATTGTGTCAGATTCATGGAGATCGTGGTAACTCTGTTTTACTCGGTCCTGCTCTGGACGACCGGCAGCTGCAGCTGCTGCTGCGGCGCCGTGTATGGCTGTAGTAGGTATAGGCCTTAGTACATCTCAGCCACGAAGTTGCAGAAAGTCTTGCCTCCACATGCTCAATCTCGCTCCAACGACTTCGGTCCTGGCGTGGTCGCCAATGTAAGACTTGCACTTTGTCGAGACGTCAATCAAACGCGATTCAAACGCAATTCTGACTTTATATTTCGAGGTGCCGAGTCACTTCCCCGCTTACAGTACCAACATGGTCTGATGCGAGAGCGCTTTTTAAATTGGGGCGCACTGTCGGAAATTACAACAAAATACATTATCGATAATATACAATAACAGTCCTAACCCCCAACTAAACAAAAATGCATCCATACGAAATTCAATGATGAGATTTGCTACATATGGCACAAGTTTAGGCACACAAGGACTAAGTTAACACTTTTAATTACTTGGTTACTGTCACTATTAGTTTGTAATTATAAAGCAGAGCGTTGGGTATCCTAACGAGTCATGAAATGTAGCAATTCACAGATCGGTGGTACATTCATTTGCAAAAAATCTATTTTGTACATTTCGCTGCCTGAATCATTCGATATGTGTATTATAGTTAGAAATTGTGTCCAATTTTGTTGAAAATATATTCCCAGTAAAAAAACTAAATTATTCCATTTCTGTGTTAGGGCTTTACAAATCCGCCATATCCTTATACAAAATCTTAACACTATTATAAGGCGACTTCCACTTCCACTAATATTTAGAAAATGAAAATTAGAAATACAAGAGCTTAAAAATAGGTTATTTAAGGTCCCGCAACAAAACTTTGGCTGGCAAATCTCGGCAAGCAAAATTTCTGCACGCAAACGTCGGCAAGCCTATGTGCAGCAAGCAAACAATTCTCGCGAGCAATTTCATGGACCCGGTAGAATTCTTGGCTTTGTCCTCCTCACCGTAAAATCCATGGCGACGCCCCTGTGTAGCAGGCACCTCTAAATTAGATCACATGTAGATCTAGACAAATTAGATTAATTTTTAGTATATGGATTTTCAGAAAATTGCCAATGATACAAAGTGCATGGACAAATTATTATAAGTAAAATTCTGCATGTATGTATGTGTATATATCTTTTGTGGTCCTTGAATGAATACATGTACCTGTATGCTGCCTTATTTTTTAGAAACCTTCTCTTTCGGTATTATCAAGAAAAACTTCCGCAATGAACACTTCAAATGAGTTTGCTTGCATACAAATAACTACCGCGTGAAACACGCTATGTATTAGGCTATAGCTGGTGGGAATTGGTGGAATCTTCAGGATCAAGATGGGGACCTCAGGTGTTCAACAGAGCTGCGTGAAGTTTAGACGGTTGTGGGTAACGCAACTGTACAAAGGACTGTGACTCGAAGGGGCGCGTCTATAGGTTTCACTGGACGCATTAATGGACGTAACACTACACCAACGCTGATCGCCTTACTGGCGCTGAAAAAACGTAGTCGAAGAAAAAGTGCTAAAGAAAATTATGCAAAAAAGTAGTAGCGCGCCCAGTGCTACACTCTTATTCATAAAAGGTTTGTTTAAATTAACTTCTTTCTGCACCCAAATTTAGCGGCGGTTTAAATTTTACAAAGTTAATCAAATAATTTTGGGGTGCCGTCAAAACGGCCACATGCGGAACGGCCACACGACAAAACGCCCAGTGAAAAATGATTTATGGATTCCACGTGGGTTTCATGTGGCCATGTGGAATTTAAATGTTTCTTTTATTTTTGCAAATTAATGAACTAAAGATTACATAATGGTATGCAAAGTATTTTTTATGCATTAATTTTCTATTTTTACTATCCTATTGTAGATGTGGATTTTACAAGGAATTCATTAGAAATACGCGTATATTGATTCAACATGGAATCCACTTCGATAAAAAAACTAAGATATACTACATTCAGATGTTTTTATAAAATTAATTTTATCAATTATTATATTTATGTGATTTTAAGTAAAACTTAATAACTTTAAGCTAAATTATTATCAAAAAATTAGACGCTGTTTGTTAAAATAGACAAAATAGAAGTGGACAGTAAAAAATGTTTCGTGCTTTTTAAAATTGAATTTATTTTATTTTTATTCGTCAATGTCTTGGTTGGTTCAAGGCCTTGAAAGATAAATTGCTGTGTTTATGGCTATTTAAGCACCTTATAAATTTTAGTAGGCCTAACCTATAGGCAATAGGCCCCCTACTTATAAGGCCATGGTCTCCATGGGATTAGAAATCAGATAAATCAGTACTTTTTCATAGATGGCCTACTTTTGGTAAAATCCATGATAAAATTATTTATCCAATCTCTAGGAATCCCATGGCCATGCCTATAGTTTAGGCCATTTTATCAATTTTATCAATTACTCATTTTTAACTTCAATAGGCCTACAGAAGCTCATAATTTCCTCTTAGTCCTACCTACCTATCTGTTTATATGTATGCTTATTAGGCCTAGGCCTATTTTAAGCCGTAACTATCAAGTTATATCTTTCTATTTTAATTAAGGTTAGGACTAGCTTGACTTTGTGAATTGAGTAGTCAATCTAGCTATTCAGTTAAATCTATTAAATAATGATTTTCTGCAAGAAAGCCTGCTAGCATCTTTTGGACTTGTTGCATTTTTAAAAACAATGTTATTAGATCTAATAAATAAATTCTTTGCAATTATACTTGCAACTTGCTTTTGGCATAACTAGCCTAGTAGCTAAGGTTGTTATTATGAATAAATAATGATTATTGTAAGTTTAATCAGATGTAGGGCTAGGCCAAGTCTAGAATTTAATAGCCATGGGGCATAATGCCTATTTAAACTTAGGCCTCATGTTTTATCATACTAGCAAATAAATGGAACTTGCATTGTTTTGCCTAAAAACTATATGGTCTAGAACCAATTTTAAAATTAAAAAATTAAATCTAAAAACATATATAATAATAATTTCTATACTCATTATTTTATTGGTATTTCTATTTATTGACTTAGGCCTTGTTACTTTTGAAATAGTCTTTATTAAGTATTCATCCTTAAAAGTATGCTAATATAATCTATCAATCTTAATTGGCAACAACTATTTTTTTGTTTCATTTCAGCCTAACATCACGTGGCTTATCCTGAAACTTGGGTGTCACCTTGGTCTTGCCTTTAAAGAAGCATGCAAAGCTACTTGGAATTTGAATTTAATATCCAGAATGCTACCTTTTGTGAAGCAGTGGTAAGTTTTAGTTACAAACTGATTTTTTTCTGTCATCAAAATGTACATTTATCTGTTATCCACAGATACTAATAAAATTCTGTAATTTAACTCATTTCTTTTCTAAGGTTTCTCACCTGACCTGAAGAAGCAGCATTCTGGCGATTGGCAGCAGCTTGTTTCTGAGTGTTCTAATTCTGGTGCATTATAATATTTTTAATTAATGCTATTGACAATGTCAGTTTCAAATTATATATTATATCATATGCACAACTCTTAAAGGTATCAATATCTACATCAGTGTGTTTATTCTTTGTGTGCCAGTGACTTACTACTGTACATAAATACACCTTACTTATTGAGATATCCTTTTTGAATATTTTTTGTGCAGAAATATTTTTTGCCTTTAGTGTTTTATCTGTGTTTCAGTTTTTTATATGGTATTGAGATCTGGGGTTTGTATGAAATTTTGAGATTTAAGATGCAATAATTTATTAGGGCAACCGGTATAATGGCTGCTACTCAATGACAATGTGGATTCTATGTGAAATACATAATTACTTCCATGTGGATCTTCGATGTGGAATCCATATCTTGATTCCACATGGATGGACGGAGACAAATGCACATATGGATTTCATATGAAAAATCCACATGGAATCCATATCATTTTTTTCACTGGGCGGCCACACCGTCAAAACGGCCACACGATGTAATAATTTGTAATAATAAGAGATAAGAGAAGTGGAGGGTTGATTGTACATTTAAGTAGAAAGATAAATGATGAACGATCGGGGGGGTGGCGTACATGGGGGCCGAGGCACTGGTCAATTAAGAATAAAGGTGGATGGTTGCAGAGAGAGGAGCAAGTGCAGGCGCACTCATACTCAAATAACAATTTAACAACAGCGCAAAATATCTTATGGCAGTTAGTAGTTATCTCTGATGCGAAATTTTTCATTTCATTTTTCATTTTTAACAATGGACGACAGTGGTGCTTCCTTTTCGGATCCTTTTCGGCCTACATAAATTTCACAATATCTCAATGCATTCACTTCTTTTGCATTTTGATAAATTGATTTGATAAAAATAATTAACATAACGAAGCTTCATTAACATAACAAATAGTCGATCTGCAACCCTTTTTGTTTTATGTGGCCGTTTTGTCGTGTGGCTGTTTTGACGGTGTGGCCGTTTTGTCGTGTGGCCGTTCCGCGTGTGGCCGTTTTGACGGGCATCCATCAATTATTTCTCATGATTTAATAAATCCTGGCAATATTCCTAGGCCTATACAGCGCCGATTAACAGCCCATAATGTAGTTATTTTTGTTTTTTGTCCTCGAAAATTTCGTCTGCTTTGCCAAGCAATTAAGCCTGATCTCAATGTCTTACTAGCTCAAAAAGAAAAACTGGGATCAACCTACAGACGACTAGGCCTACTATAGCCTGACTAGTGTAAGACCTTAGAAAATAGCTTTTTTAGTTTTAATGAGTATAAACATAAATATATATTAATAACATGTAATAGTATAATATAAGATATAATGATATATTAATACTCATTTATTATACCTGCCCTTATTGCAGATTTGCAAGCATAAACTACTCAGCCATAGGCATAGCATATCTAATCCATGGACCATAGTCTGGAACAATGTAGCTAGTCTGTATGTAACCTGGAAAAATGAGCTACATTTTTTGTTTATGCCAATATAGGCATAGCTAGGCCGGCCCTACACTGTATACATGCCTTGGGTACAATTGTACAAATAGTACTAGGCCTAATAATTTTGGTTAGACTACATGTTGCTTCTGTGACAGACATGTTTCACCTTTGGTGGAAATAAAAGATTTAGTAAGTTGGTCATTTTAGTGACAGGAGGCACTTCATAATATCAGTTTGTAGTTTTTTTGTTAAGATTTATGTTTCATAGGCTTTATATTTTAAAAATTGTATCAAAAGTAAAACATTAATATTATGATATCATGAGTATCTTTAATGGAGTTGAGCCATAACTGAATTTTTCCTAAAGCCATATCTCAAAAATTTTTCTTGTAGCTTATTTGTATTTATATCCATATCCATAGCTAAAAAAACTTTTATAACTGTTAGTGTTATAAAATGCCAAGATATTGACCCTAGTGGACACTTTAAAGAGATAGTTAAACATTGCATATATGGCCCATTGTCAGTAAAGTTTCCTATATGCCAGAATTTTCTGGAATGCATTAGCCTTTTAAAGTTCATTAGCATGTTTGAATCTAAAAAGTTTTATTTAGTATACAAAAAAGAGTATATAAAGCTATTTAAAAATAAATGCAAGTATCTTCTAATTTCTATAACAAAAGGTAAAACATTTCAAAGAAAAAGATAGTGGGGGCGTAGCCAGGAATTTTGATTGGGGGGGGGCGTGAGTTAGGGGGTGCCAGCTTCTTATAGGGGAAGGGGTGCCAGTTTCTTTTAGGGGGGGGGTGCCAGTTTCTTAAAAGGGGGAGAGGGCACCAGTTCTTTTAGGGGGGGGGCACCAGTTTCTTATAGGGGGGGGGGGGTGCGCCAGTTTCTTTTAGGGGGGGAGGCGCCAGTTTCTTTTAGGGGGGGGGTGCCAAGGCCAGAGTTGGTGATTGGGGAGGGGGGGCCACGGCCTCCCTTGCCCCCCTCTGGCTATGCCCCTAGTTAAGAGGTAATAAGAGTGCAAATGAAAAAAATAAAAGTAGTATTTGAATGTGATAGTGCTATTTTAAAGAATTTAAGTACTAAAAGCTTTGTGTAATATAATTGCAAGTTGTTATAAAAGTGTAATAGACAATACTTTTTTTGTTATAATGTATATGACAATAATATCAAACATAACAATAGAAAAAAAGGTCATTGATTGTTGCAATGTAAAAATGTCTTTAATTTTATTGCAGCTCAAAAAGTAAAATTGTATCATTTTGAGATTTTAGTGAACATTACTCTCGTAATTTATGTTTCCAATTTTTGGCATATTTAAGATATACCTAAAATTTTGCAAAAAACCCGTGGTTTACACTGGACACATAAACACCTTCCTGACAAGCCTCTTCCTTTTCCTCTCTTCTTTCCATTCTTTTTTTCTGCCCTTTTCTTTCCTCCCACCTCCCCTTTCTCTTTTTTCCCATTCTCTATTTCTCCTTCTCTCTTTTATTTCCCTTCTCTTTTTCTTATATTGTTTAAGTAACTAAAGTAACAAAATCTCCAATTCTTGCCAAGATCTTCTGCAAAGGCAATGGCCTACTTATCATTTCTTTCCAATAAGCCTTCTTAACTTAAGCCCCCACTATCCTAATCTCAATGTGTATTTGGTGTAAAAATGTGTTGTTGAAGAGCTCCCCTTGGAATGTAAAAATATTCATCCTCACTTAGTCCCTATCATCCAACCATGGAGATGGCATTGACAATTTATGTTGATGCTTGAGTCCTAAGTTCCAGTGACTTAAAGAGTTCCCCTCACTTAAAAAATGGCAACATTCATTTATTTCTGTTGTGTAGCCAAGACTTGAGGTTTCCAGTTGTAGTTGAAAGTTAAAGTGCCAGGTGCACACAGTTGCTTTATTTATATTTTAGTCACACTAGAAAAAATGCATGATCGATAAATTAAAGAGCTAGATATGTCACATGATCAATAATATGTTATACAGATAATTTATCAACTACTCTACTGAAAGTGGCAATAGCTATAAGTACAAGACAAGAATAATATTAATATAGTTAGCATTTACATTATACCATACTTATAGTAGAAATACCAGCGTAACAATATTGTTATTAAGTTGACCTGTCAAGTTACAACAATATCTTCCCCCTCTCCAATTGAGATCACCAGCCTTAGCACTGCAGAGGACGTCGCAGACGAGTGAACCGTCACAAAGCCGGAGCCAGTGGTCCTTTAGTTAGACCAGGAGTCAATGGTCGAACCTCTCCTCCTCCATCTTGCATTGCATGCTCTTGGACTCTTGGGGATCAAACTCGCCAGCCGCAGATGCCTCATAGTTTGATCACAGAGATGTCGGCACTAGCGGTTGCTGGTTCCAGGTGCTGCCGTCCGCCAGTCAACAGGCTGCTCCTGTTGCCTTGACTATCTGCAGCACCGCAGAGTGCCGGCTGCCGAGCTTGCCAGGTCGTGTTGGCTGCTGGGCTCCACGCTGTTGGTTGGTGTACTCTGCCGTCTCCTGTTGACGCTGCTGAATGCGTTTTGCGATATTAGATTTCGCAGCAGTGCCGTTCTTGACTGGAGCAAGTAGCAACATGGACGTGCACCAGTGGCGACCCAACATCAGTTCGTCCGGGCTCTTGCCAGTCAGGGCGTGCAGCGTGCTGCGGTAGCTCTCGAGAAATTGCAGCAGCGCATTCTGCATCGGCACATTGTCGTCTCTAGACGCTCAAATGCTGTCCATCAGGAACCGGTTGAGCCGCTTGGTTTGGCCATTAGTCCTCTGTACTGGACGATATGGACAAGTCTTCAGGTGTTGGATGCTCTCGCAGGAAACCGGTGAAGGCGTCACCGAACTGGGGTCCATTGTCAGTGAGGACCTTCTCGCAGACAGCCTGCGTAGCACCTTACAGACAGTGTCGGTGGTAATGCTTGAAGTCGCGAAGACCTCCGGCCACTTACTGTGCAAATCCGTGATGACCAGTAGGAATTATAACGATGCTGGCGCTGCCTGCAGTTCACCCACGATGTCGATGGCGATCTCTGTCCACGGCGAGTCTGGCCATGGCAGGGGCTGCAGCAGAGCCGGTCGCAGCTTGAAAGCTTCTCCGCAGTCTCGCAGTCTCTGACAAACGTCTCGACGTCGGCTTCCATCCTCGGCCACCAGGCAAACTCACGAAGCTGCTGCTTGGTACGCACCACCCCCGGGTGTCCCGCATACGCGAACTCCAAAAGCTCACCGCGCAGGTCCTGTGGGATGATGGCGCGGTCTTGGAAGGCCAGGCAGGGGCCGTCTTGCCAGATTCTGAGATGCTCTCGGACTTTTACGCACGGCTGCAACTTGGTGTCCTTGGCCGAACTCCAGTTGCCGGTGGTAACTCGCTGAATGACTTCGCGCAGTATCGTGTCCTCTGCTGTGCCCGTCGCTAGCCGCTGTGGCGTGATGATTCGGAGTCGAGGCATCGCGGTGTCCGGCAATTGGACGACGTTCATGTCCGACCTGCAGCTCCACCTGGACAGCATGTCGGCCAACAAGTTGCGACTCCCGGGAGGTAGCGCACATACATGCGCAACCCCCCCCCCTGATTTACACTGGCCATGCGACTTACTTTTTGACCAAAAATGCGACTTACCTGTGAAAGAAACCCTAGAGCAACAGTAACGCAATTTTGGGTAAACGGCAAGAGTAACTATGACTGTCTTATAAGGGCTAAATGCCTTGTCATCTAATTAGTACTACGTCTGTATTCTTTGGGGTGTGCATTTTTGCGACTTACCCCTGGTCCACCACAATTTACGGTGGCCAGATCGGCCAGGTCGGCCAGCAGTTGCGCATGTCTGGTAGCGCACATAAAAGTCGTACTGCTTAAATCGGTCACACCACCGGTGAATGCGCAGCGGCCGATGTCCGGTGTCGCTGGGTCCCAGCAGCAGCTGTCGCAGGGCCTGGTGATCCGTTCGCAGCTCGAAATGGCGCCCAAACAGGTAGTAGTGCCGCTTTTCCATGGCCCACAGGCTCGCCAGCGCCTCTCGCTCGTTCGCAGAGTAACGTTTCTTGATCTCTATCAGCGCGCGTGCCGTGAATTCGATCGGCTGTGCGCCCAGGGACTCGGCGCTGGCGTCGCTGGTGACGATTGTTTCGGCATCGGGGTCGAAGTGCGTCAGGACCGGCGGATTGCAGATTGCCGTTTTCAGCGCCTGGAAGGCTCGCTCGCATTGAGCTGTCCATTTGAACTCGGCATCGCCCTTGAGCAGAGACCTCAGCAGCGTCGTGTCCTCGGTAAAGTGGGGCACGAACTACATCAGATAGTTTGCCGATCCAAGGAACACCTGCAGCTCCTTGCTCGTCGGCGCGCGCAGCTCGTTGAAAGCCTTGGTCTGAGACTTGGACGACCGGATGCCCTCCGCCAAGAAGACGAAGCCGAAAAACTATCTCGGTCTTCCGTAGCTCGCACTTGTCCTTGTTGGAGGTGAGGCCGGCGTCCTGGTCGCTTCAGCAGAGCTTGCAGCCTCGAGTCATGTTCGTCCTCAGTTGCTCCGAAGACGAAGTCATCCAAGATGTGCTCCACTCCTGGCAGATGAGCCACCAGGTCGTCCAGCATCCTCTGGAAGGCCGCCGGAGCAGACGCTAGGTCAAACGGCACCCGGCAGTAACGGTACAAGCCCTGGTGCGTAATGAAGGTCGTCAGGTCACGTGATGACTCGTGTAGCTGCATCTGCATGTAGCCCACATTGAGGTCGATCTTGGAGAACATGTGGCTGCTGGCCGCCTTGATCTTTGCAGAGATCTCGTCCAACTGCGGCATTGGGTGTCGGTCGATGATCAGCGACTTATTTAGTTTGCGCACGTCGATGCACACTCGAATGCTGCCATTCTTCTTGTTCGCCACGACCAGATTAGAAATCCATGGGCTTGAGTTGACCCGCTGGATGATGCCTGCTGCCTCCAGACGGTCGAGCTCCTCGCCGACCTATTGCTGATTGGCGAGTGGCAGGCGGCGCAGCGGCTGCTGCACTGGTGGCACGACCGTGTTGATCCTCGGTTGGTGCACCTCTGCAGAGACCGATTGATCCGTCGAAGACCGCTGGGCGATGTCCACGTTGGCAATTCCGATGTTAGCATCGTGAGGCTGGAGTCGCACTTGGATACCCAGCTTCTGCATCAGATCGCGGCCGACAATATTTTCGCCCGACCTAGTGACGTGAAAGTCGTGTTGCACTTGGCCGTGGTACTTGACGCCGACTGTTGAAAGCCCCGCGACGGCGATCTTCTTCCCGCCATAAGCTCATAGCTGCACTGCCGATGGCTTCAGATCGATGTCGCCCAGACTTCTCGCCGTAGCCTCGTTGAGCAGAGAAACTTTGGCGCCGCAGTCGACCATCAGGCTGACAGTCTTCGAGCAGTTGCCCAGCTGAAGCTCGACTCGGATCTCGTCGCTGCCATGCACGGCAGAGATCATGACTGTCTCCTCTGCGCTGACTTGGAGTGCTTTGCTGCGGCAGCATCGACTGAAGTGGTTCAATTTCCTGCAACTGTTGCATTTCTTGCCGTGCGGGGGACACTTTGCCTTAGCCTCGTGGCTCCGACTGCATCGGGTGCAGGAGCTTTTAGCCGGATTGTTGTGATTTAAAAAACTCAATGTACTTGCTCATACTGTAGCTCTCTCTCTCTCCCTCTGACAACTCTCCCTACCCCTTCCATGCTAGCCACCTATTGTGAGCTATTTTTATAAAGTACTTTGCTTGAATTTGGTGCCACTGCACTAAACCTAATCAATTGATGAATTTATTATTGAAGTTGGTTATTTATCCAGCCTTTGCGGTTTTCTCACCCCTGATTATTATTATCCTTCCCCCTCCGTGCCCTCTCATTGACTGTCGCTGTTATTTGCAATTCTTGTTTTCAACCCCCAGTCGAGTTCTGCGTGGCTGCAGCAAATCCCCGCTCGCTCTCTCTGCCCCACCCCGCCGTTTCTCTTGCCCTAAAGCTTTTGCCCCACCCCATTTTGTACTGACTAATATTCATTAGCGCGCGCTCCTCCCCCCCCCCCGCTATCCCTTGGTTCGCTTCTCTTTTGGCTCCTTCGCCGCTCCGGCTAAAACCAATTAGCCGGAGTAAATAGTATACAAAATAGTAAATAGTACACAAACAATATACTCGTACAATCGTAGCAATCGTATTTCAACATAGACGCCAAGAGCGCCCAGTGAGCAACCTACGCCACCGTAAGTATCGTTCTGCTTTTGTTATTTGGGGCTCTAGCGCCATTAGGTCATCGTCACCAGGGCCTGTGCGTTCGCTGCGACCCTGGTTGCCGGCCTACTGCCTGCGCGTTTGTGCGACAGTGGGTTGGCAAGCAGCAGGACTGGGGCTGAGTTTCCCTGCTCGTACAGAGCGCGAGTCGAAGCTGGCTGGTCCGTCTCGGGACACAACAGGATGCTGCGACCTGCTGTCGGGCGGAGCGTTGCCGGGGCCCTGTCGCCCTGCTGCCTGCCGCACCGTCTGGACGCTCCCAAAGGAGCTGGTGACCGCCATCACCTTGCTGCCTGCCACTGCATCCTCAATTGTAGATGCGATGACAACTGCTTGCTCTAGCGTCAGCCTGGCGGCGTCCTCCATCAGAAGACGCTCGCAAATTCAGGTGCTGTTGGTCTTCTGGGCAAGCTGGTCTTGGATCATTTTGTCTGCCAGGCAAAATAAGCCAACATTTACGCTAAATTTCTTGACTGTACCTCAGAAATTTCTGGTGTACATGTCTTTTTCCTGACTATGGTATTTATCTAATGGCTATTTAGTCCAAATATTAGGGGGTCACTATACACACCGTCAATTACTACAGCTACTGCTATAACCCCATTTTCCCCATTTTACAGTTGTGTGAACTGAAGCAATGCAAGAGTTTAATGTCTTGCTTAAGGACACAAATTGTTCCAAGTGGGCTAAGAGTACATCAAAAATATTGTGAATAATTGATAGGATTATATGGCGTTGATCTATTAATAGCAAAAGCTACTTTTTGATAGAAGTTAACAGACAGTAGACTTTATTAGAAAAACAGAACAGAACAGAATTAACAGAATGTCCACTTAAAAGGTTACTTATTTTTTGTTTCAACGCAAATGCATATGCTTATTCCATATTGCAGCACTAATAGCGTCATGTCGCCGCCTACAAATCAATCAGCTAAACCGGACACTGCGCCAGAAACAATTCCCAAAGTGCCATCTAATCGGGATGAAATTGCCTATCTGGATGCTGTACGCCGCATCCTGGAGACTGGGGACTATCGTGGAGATAGAACTGGAGTTGGCACCAAGTCCATCTTTGGCATGCAGATGCGATACAGTCTGGCTGACAATACGCTGCCATTGCTAACCACTAAGCGAGTGTTTTTTCGAGGCATTCTAGAAGAGCTGCTGTGGTTCCTGCGCGGTTCAGTGAATGCTAATGAGCTGACGGAGCGCAATGTGCACATCTGGGATGCCAATGCTAGTAGGGAGTTTCTGGACAACAGAGGTCTTAGCCACCGCGAGATTGGCGACCTGGGGCCTGTGTACGGCTTTCAGTGGAGGCACTTTGGTGCCGAGTATAAGGGTGAGTTTACTGTTTCGAAGAAAGGTCCTGAATCACCTCTGAAGGTCTCTGATAATCTCTCTGAATCGACCCTGAAGATGATTGTCGGAGATCTCACATCTCAGGTAATAATAACCCTGAATTAAACCTGAAGGTCTCTCTAATCTCCGGTAATAATTAACCTGATTCACACCTGAAGGTCTCTCTAATCTCAGGCCTTAATAACCCTGAATTCACACCTGAAGGTGTCTCTAATCTCAGGTAATAATAACCCTGAATCACACTTGAAAATATCTCCAATCTCAGGCCTTAGTAACCCTAAATCACACCTGAGGATCCCTATTCCCAAAATTATGTGCTCAACCCAGTGTTATTGCCTAATGCTGAAACATTACATACTATCTTTACATACAGTTCGAGAATCATACCTCTTGCTAGACGGTTTGGAATGGAAGATGACAGCTCTGCCTCTGAAACAGAGGACCCTCTTTCTGATTCAGACTCTAGAGATGCAGATGCTTCAGAACGCGCTACAGAAAGGACAATCTCTGGTCAGTTCGGTCTACTCCTAAAAAGTTTGATCACTTCGCATAGTGTTGACTTCTGTGCCTACAAAGGCAAAGGTCCGGTGAAATTTTGGAGTCACTTTCTAGAGACAAGAACTGTTGAATGGCTGCCCAGAATAAAGAATCTAATTATGGTTGTGTTAACTTTGCCAATGTCATCAGCTGAGGCTGAAAGAGGGTTTTCTATCTATAAGCACAGTGCCTATGACAGGAGAACACGCTTGGCACCAAAAACATTGGAGCATCTACTACGGTTTCGAATAAATGGGCCTCCGCTGATGAAATTTAAGCCGGATATTTATGTCAATGATTGGCTGAAAAAACACTGGCGTTCTGATGCTCCTGGAGGTCGACGGCAAAAAGAATCCAACGTAGACGAGGAAAATGAAGATCCTTCTTATAAGTTATTCTATCCCTATTTCTATTCCTTAGCCATTTCTGCCTTCGTAATTCTTAATTTTTTCAAATTGATGCGTTAATGCACACGTAGCCTACACCCTAGTAAGTGATACATTAAATTCATCCTAAACTAATCCTTTCCTAATAATCCTAAAGATGCTCTGCGACTTACCTCGGCCCTGCTGCGACTTACTCGGCCCTGCTGCGACTTAGCTCGCCCTCGGTGCGACTTACCTTGTCTTCAGTGCTGCAACTTACAGCACTTACAACTCTTTTTGTGTTTTTCTCTTTCTCTTTGCTCCCTTTTTCTCGTTTTTTCCTTTTCCTTTCCCCTTTTTCGTCTTTTGTTTTTTCGTTTTTTTGGCGGTTAATCAATTTTGCGACTTACTTGGTTGGCGGTTAATCAATTTTGCGACTTACTTGGTTGGCGGTTAATCAATTTTGCGACTTACTTGGTTGGCCGCCAAATCGGTCGGCCGGGTCGGCCGACTCGGTTGGCTGTTGCGCATGTATGTTCCCAATCCAACAACTGACTGAGGCCTCCCCCCGCCCCCACTCCGCAGACATGCACGCAGATTACACCGGCCAGGGCGTTGACCAATTGGCCAAAGCTGTGGAAACTCTGCGCACAAATCCTAGCGATCGTCGCATAGTGATCTCAGCATGGAACCCCGCCCAGCTGCACCAGATGGCCCTGCCGCCCTGTCACTGCCTGTTCCAGCTGTACTGCACAGCAGATGGCAGGCTGTCATGCCAGCTGTACCAGCGCTCTGCCGACATGGGTCTGGGTGTGCCCTTTAATATCGCCAGCTACGCTCTGCTCACCCATATGATTGCTAAGGTGACAGGCCTGACTGCTTGGGAGTTTGTGCACACCCTTGGCGATGCTCACGTGTACACCAACCACGATGCCGCGCTGCGCGAGCAGCTCAGCCGGGAGCCGCGCCCGTTTCCTAAACTGGAGATTGCCGATGGGCCCACCAGATTGGAGGATTTCAAGACCGAGCATTTCAAGCTGGTTGGCTACGAGCCTCACGGTAAAATTGCTATGCAGATGGCCGTGTGATTCACGGTGGGGGGGAGCTGTGATTTTCTCATCAGCTCTGACTGACTGACTCACGACTTTTTCGTTAACTCGCTTTTTTATACCCGGTTATTGTATTATCAAGTATCAATTAATTAGTCTTGACGCATTATAATTACCGTTTTATTTACCTTTTCAAGTAGTATATAAGCGTTACTAAATGATTGTTTAAAAAGTTCAATTGAAAATGTTTTCATTAATATTTAGTAGGTTAATTAAAGTAATTATAACTAAATAATGGCTTACGGTTATTCCCCCTCCGACATTTCCCCTCTGGTGTTCCCCCTCCGGCATTTCCCCTCCGGTGTTCCCCTCCGGCATTTCCCCTCCGATTTTCTCCTTCCGGTGTTCCCCTCCGGAATTTCCCCTCCGGTGTTCCCCCTCTGGCATTTACCATCCTGCATTTCCCCTCCGATGTTCCCCCTCCGGTGTTCCCCCTTCGGCAATTCCCCTCCGGCATTTCCCCTCCGGCATTTCCCCTCTGGCATTCCCCTCTGGCGTTACCCCCCGGCGTTACCCCTCCGGCATTTCCCCTTCGGCATTTCCCCTCCGGCGTTCCCGGGAGCATAATAAAACAAAGAAAAGTTGGTTCCGCTTTCCAAGATAAACGCCGGAGTGGAAATGCCCGGTAGTCATAAATAATTAATTATAATTATTATAACTTTAACTATAATTTTCACTCACATTTTGTCTTTTGTCATTTTTCTCTAGACACTAATAGCTTCTCTAACACTATAACACACCTGTGCTTACCTGACGAATTTGAACTCGTCCGCAAAACCGCAATAATCCTTGAAGTTTAGCTGTGCATTTTTTGTTTTTTGTTCTGATGAAATTATTTTTAAACTTGCAGCATTTCATTGCAATAGCCGTCTTGTTTGCAATAAGATTGAGACGCGAAATTTTTAGTTGGTTTGTTCAATATTTTTATAGTCTGTTTTTATAAAAAATATTTAATGTCAGAAAACCCAGGTGTACTATTTTTTTAACTTTTTAAAACTTAATAACAAAAGTTTACTAAATATAAAACTGCAATGACAGCATTACTTACTACGGCTTCTGTTGTGTCTTGCCAAATTTTCATAAGAAAATTTAAAATTCCAATTCTTTGATCCGTTTACTGTTTTTTATAAAATTGCTTAATCAGGAACTGATGGAGTAGAGGCAGATTCCGGTGATTCCGAAGGACTGAAATAACGGAGAGGCAGATTCTCAAGGACTGAAGTAACGGAGAGGCAGATTCTCAAGGACTGAAGTAACGGAGAGGCAGATTCTCAAGGACTGAAGTAACGGAGAGGCAGATTCTCAAGTACTGAAGTAACGGAGAGGCAGATTCTCAAGGACTGAAGTAACGGAGAGGCAGATTCTCAAGGACTGAAGTAACGGAGAGGCAAATTCTCAAGGACTGAAGTAACGGAGAGGCAAATTCTCAAGGACTGAAGTAACGGAGAGGCAGATTCTCAAGGACTGAAGTAACGGAGAGGCAGATTCTCAATGACTGAAGTAACGGAGAGGCAGATTCTCAATGACTGAAGTAACGGAGAGGCAGATTCTCAATGACTGAAGTAACGGAGAGGCAGATTCTCAATGACTGAAGTAACGGAGAGGCAAATTCTCAAGGACTGAAGTAAC
Source organism: Macrostomum lignano (assembly GCA_002269645.1). Taxonomy (NCBI): domain Eukaryota; kingdom Metazoa; phylum Platyhelminthes; family Macrostomidae; genus Macrostomum; species Macrostomum lignano. The sequence continues at coordinate 571,438 of NIVC01000102.1, forward strand.
GGAGAGGCAGATTCTCAAGTACTGAAGTAACGGAGAGGCAGATTCTCAATGACTGAAGTAACGGAGAGGCAGATTCTCAAGGACTGAAGGAAGGGAGAGGCAGATGCTCAAGGACTGAAGTAACGGAGAGGCAGATTCTCAAGGACTGAAGTAACGGAGAGGCAGATTCTCAAGGGAGAAAGAGACAAGATAGATTATCAAGGAACTGCAAAGCACACAGACTAAGCGAAATGAATTTTGGGTAAGCCAGTCTGGATTTGGTCTTCATTTTGTCTATGGTCTACTATATTTAGTCTAAGCTATAGTAGAGAACACTAAAAGCCATCAATTTCAAAACGCTAGTTGAGCATAAATCAACTTCTTTCGTTGAGACCGCTGTCTGCTGCACAGTCCATCGCATCGCCATGGTCAAGGGCTCGAATCGACCAATGGTGAAGATTCTAGACGAGCAGCCGCCTTTGCCGCTGTACCCACTAGAGAGTGGCAGCTCAACAAAGCACCAGCAGCACCATCTGCCGCAGAGTGCGTTGCAGCAGCGAAATGTGGCAACTTACTGTCCAGCCCCTGCGCCTCAGCTGGAGCAGCCTGATGGCGCATCAAGTCAGATCTGGTAATTCTGCAATTTGACTTGTAAAGAATTTTAAGTTAGTTTAGCTTCGCATTAGGTGGATTAGTAAGCCGTAAATAGCCTATCCAAAAGACATACATACGGTTCATATTGCGAGAAAATGTGCATCATGGTATTGCTGACAATTAATCTTTTTCCAAGACTAAAAACTGGGTTTTCATTCCATTTTCTGTATCAAAGTTGTACTTTTTTCCGGAAGGGGGTTTAATTACGGCGCATTTTAATCGACATTGTCACACACAACCGCGAGAGGCATTACTCGAGACATTTCGCTAGCTCCCCTGGGCAGTCATACGCACAGGCACACACACACAGGAGTGTACAGCAGCCCCAACTTTATTTATGGTTTTGGGGTTGGCCCTTAATTGCCGTTAATTGCACGATCAGAGCCAAGCCGAGATGTCAATTTAGCCCCAAATCAACGTGACTGGCAATTGGAATCGAGCCTGGGCCACTGGCGCCATCAAAGCGCCACGCTGGACCACTGGGCTACCGCGCCTCCCAGGGTGTCCACATTAATTGATATGAAAAGAAAACCAACTTTTTGAGACGGAACAAAGAAACCTTGTCAAGCACGACAGCTCCCAAACCAACTCCGCAGCTACAACTCGGTGAACTATTTCACCGACAACCCCGATGCTGTCCCGCGCCGCCTGCTGTCCTGCTGGTGCGGCGAACCGATCCACCTGGGCGAGGACTGGCACACCGAGATCTGCGACGGCACAGTGGTGTGCGGCGGCTGCTCCAGCTGCTCCCGGTGCGGCCTGACGGGCCACGCCGCTAACAAACGACTGGTGTGCATCGGCGGCTACGTTCTGTGCTACCTGTGCATCCAGCACTACGGAGAGCCGCGCGGCAAAGCCTGGCGACCCAAGGTGGTCGAGAATTTGGGCAAGCGGAGGGCTCGATGGCTTACGCAAAGAAATACGAGTGCCGAAAGCGACGGTCGCCGGGCCACGACTGACGGTCACAATATCGCGACTAATGCTGACAGGCGGATAACGTGAGTGACAGGCTATTTTAACGTGTCAAAATTCACGATAAGTGTCCAGAAAGTATTGACACTTCGGAAAACTAGTGCTACATCCTATGGTTCCACCTTAAAGTGGTACACAATTCAGCTTTCATTTGACACTCAGGTCAAAAGTTATGGCTGAACATGTATCGCATTGTGGGTGCCAATGATGCAGCATTAAATTACATGTAGCTTCTACAGTATGAGCCCCAGGGTCAAACGCTTTCTGGACACCCTTTCGTAGGGTAACAGGTGACGGGACACGATTTAAAATCAGATTTCAGGCAATGGACGTATTTAAAATTAGCTACATTTAGGCGACAGAACATCACAATCAAAATCAAACTTCGAACCTAGTTTTAGGTGACACGGCCCTAAGTTGACACTAGGTTTAAAAATGAGGACGTACTTAAAATGACGAGTAAATTCAACAGGTTTGAGGTGACATAACACTACTAATTAGTAGTTAATAATTGATTACTCCTGCGGTCCTGCCCTAATTAGGCCAGATGTGCAGCCGAAAGCTCAGCCGGCAGCTACATGTACATGTATTGCGCGGCGCATCTGAAGGCTGCGTACGGCTGTTCAGTCCAAAGACTGGGGGGTCGCCACACACACCCTCAATTACCCCAGCTAATGCTGGCACCCATTTTACAGCTGGGTGAACGGAAGCAATGCAGAGCGAAGTGTCTTGCTCAAGGACACAAATTGTTCCAGTGCCAGATCGGGAATCGAACCCCCGACCTTCAAGAGTCCGACGCTCCAACCACTAGGCTGCAACCTTTGTGTCCTAGTCAACATTTGAATTTCGCAAATGCAAAATTTGGTATATTAGTTCCCTGTCTAAAGTAGCTCGTACTTCTAAATGTTCTGTACCAAATCCGTCGCAGTCCTGACCGGCGCCGAGTGCTGCGCTGCCGCGGCCACCCTCGACCAAAGCGGCGCGTCCTGCCGCTTCAGCGGGATGCCGCAAATCGAATGAACCGCCCAAGCTGTCGGGTGCAGGCCAGCGGCACCAAGCCGCGCGTTGTTCCAGCGAGTAGCGCTGTCTGTGGCAGCAGCTGCTTCCGCTGCAGCGTCTGCTACTGGCCGCTCAATGTGGGATCAAGGCTGCCAGGGAAGCACTACGTGTTTTGCACCTGCCCGACCCCGGTGCTGTGGTGCAACAGGCCCGTCTGTCAGCGGAAACGGAAAGAGCATCACGTTGAGTTCAAGTATGCTATTTTGTTCGAGTTTGTGTTCTGTGCTGGTTCACTGGTTCAAGGCTTGCTTCCTCGCCGTCTAATCATCAGTCATGTACACTTTCTGTGCCTTTGGGGGTTGGCACTCATGGCTGTGAATTATCGAGCAGAAGCCTCAAATAAATGCGGAATCAAACCAGAGGTCGCGGCGGGAGAGCGAAACTGCATGCTCACATTGTATTTTTTTTTATTCTTGTCGTCCACTCACTAACGTAAGAGAGCACCCCAATGGCCCCTTTGCCAGGTGCAAGCCGGAGCCTGTACACTCGGGAGGCCGCGGTCAGGGTGACTCGTTGGATCGCCCGAGAGCCGCAGAGCAGCAGTCTCCGCATGGAAAGAAGCAGAGCAGCAGCGAGGTACCTGAGACCGAATCAACTGGCAAACATCCAATCCATCAAGCGGCATCTGCCAGTGCTAGCGCGTCAGCTGCTGGAGTCCGGAAAGCCACCCCAGCTTCAAAGTGTGATTGAACCCTCAGACTGAAGGTGACGGTGGAATTCAAACAGCATCGGATTTTTCTTGTGTGGTTATGAACTCAAATTCGAACTCATAAAAGTTACCTACATGAACAACAAAGTACGATGCACACTGAAGTATTGTTAAGCACGGAACCTAACCGTATTTAACACAGATTTTTGTTAACAATATCCGCGAACCCTGACTGAGCCCTAAAATGAGTGCCCATCAAAGGTAAACAATAAACTGGCAACAAAATATAAAGCTTTCTACTTTTTTGTAACAATTGCAATTCAGAAAGTTGTCTTCGGTCAGTGATTTTGTTTATTTAGAGACACGACAATATCTGAAACACCTAAACATTGATGCAGGTGGCAATTGCCTTCCACACTGAATCCTGGTCTCTCAGGTCCATTTTTCCTTAGTTGCGGTGCAACTATGAATTGAAGGTCTCGTGCGTCGTAGGGAAAAGTGCAGGGAACCTGATCGCTGTGACGATGGGGATTGACCACACTTAACTCCCTTGACAAACGCGTGGTTTGAAAGTTGATTGAATAAAAATTTATCGCTTATCACAAGGAACTTTTTGCAGATTTCGTCTCATAAGATATACAACTGCCATTCAGTCTATAAAAGCAATGCACCAGAAGAGACCAGGTGTTCTTCAAATTTGTTCGTCTGGCAACGGCATGCACCTGTGCGGAGTGAAGTACAGGCTGTACTCTGGCATCGGGACGTGGTGGCCGAGAAGGCAGAAGTGCGAGTCAGAGAGCAGTCTGGTCATCATAGCCGACGTGACCAGCGAGCAGGAGATGAGCCACGTGAACTCCATCTACTCAAGCTACAGCTCTGGACAATCGATCTGTCTCGGAGGCCTCTGGGCGGCTGGTACTGGGTCGGCTGCAACACCAGCGTTGACCGAACTCTGTGGAATGATCATCTGCCAATTGATGCTACGGAGAATGTAATTGCAAAGTATTGGAAGGAGGCCGGTCTGTCTGACCTGCACTAATCATTTGCAAGCGAGACAGTGCAGTGCGAGTGCAACTGATTGCGGTCGACAATCCAAAGACGGAATGTCAGGCACTTGCGATCTTGTCGAATTTCTTGTCGAATAGGCGAATTTCCTAATTTAGCTGTAATAAAGCTGGATAGTCAACAATATATATATATATATATACGGTTATTTGCTCTTTCGAATTTGAAAAACTTAAATTGTTAAAATGGTATTCTTAATTCCTTTACATTTTGGGAAAGACATGAAGTCGAGAAAAAACTGTAACGCGTGTAACCCTGCAAGGGCTGCTCTGCTCTGCTCTGCCCACCGGATGAATGACACGTACAGTCTCAGAAATGCAGCTGCTGCACTAGCCCTTTAAAGGTTCTACATCTGGTGCAAGTTAGTCCTACAAAAAAAGTGAATAAAAAAACAGGAAATCAAAATTTTGGATGTAGGCTATCATTCTGCCTGGATCTTGGTATCAAACCAGTTAGACTAGTGTATTCATTAGATGCATGCACGCTTTACTTTGAAGCCCATGGCAACTAACATTACTTCAGTTACTTTATACAGCATTGACAGGAAACAGAATAAGAACTGCTATATGAGCCAAATTGCATCGGTTTTTCGCCTACAATTAGTAAATGCAGCTCATGTTTGAGCGACTTCTATCGTCGCAATTCAAACTTAGGCACTTAGGCGAGATCTGCATGAATTTGTAACAGACTCAGTTGTGTGTGCAATCCAGTAATTCTCAGTAAAAAGCCGATATCAAATTGACGCTGTCAGCTGTGAAATCAAACCAACGCATTTTGCTTGAAGATGTCTGTCAAGTAAAAAAAAATCGCTGCCTTCTTAAGCCATTTTAAGACAGAATATCCCTAGAAAGAAAAAGCTTTTAGCTGTAACTCAACGTATTTAAAGAGGGCTTTTTAGCCCTTGCAAAGATAAAAAATCTGTTGCTATTATAACCTCACGCATTCTTTGCTAAAGCAGAGCCTGTAATCTAAAACTCAATTGCTGCTTCAAGGCAGTTAAAGAAACAATGAGCCAGCTGAAAATCGTCTTCACTATCGTGCTCATGGTTGTGATGAGTCACGAACTCAAACTCACCACTGCCAGCGAGCAGCAGTTCAGCCTCATTGACGGCAGCCTCTGCATCAATGCCGAGTTCGTCGAGTTCCACCCAGCCGTGGTCAGAAAGCTGGCCTGCGCCTCTCTGTGCTCCCGGAAGCTGCGCTGTCAGGCGTTCAGCCTGGCTGACGGTCCGTGCCAGCTGTTCGTGTTCGACAAGTGCAGCAAGTCGGTGAGGAGCTGCGGCTGCTCCAGGAGAGGCCGGGTGTTCGTCAAGCAGCGGCCGGGACTCGAGGCGGGCGCGCTGTGTCCGTCTGGCTACGGCATGGACCTGTGCGGAGTGAAGTACAGGCTGTACTCTGGTATCGGGACGTGGTGGCCGAGCAGGCGGAAGTGCGAGTCAGAGAGCGGTCTGGTCATCATGGCCGACGTGACCAGCGCCCAGGAGATGAGGCACGTGGACTCGATCTACTCAACCTACAGCTCTGGACAATCGATCTGGCTCGGAGGCCGCCAGACAGAAGGCAGTGCGGAGCCAGCTAGCGGCTGGTACTGGGTCGGCTGCAACACCAGCGTTGGCAACTTCTGGGCCAAGGGACAGCCAGACCTAGTCGGTAATGAGAACGTTATCGGAAGGTATAGCTATGTGGATGGACTCTCAGACCTTTTTGAAACGTATGCCACGGATCGAGTGCTGTGCGAATGCGTGTCTCCGTTTGACTGACATCATCTCCTGAGTCAGTCCTAAGAGGCTTATGGATGTTATAAGCTTTTAACAACAGCAATGAGGTTTACTAGAGAAAGAAACATGCAGTGGACTTTGCCAAAAGACTTCAGTGTTTTATTAGTTTTTAACCAGCATCTCCAGTTTTTTATTGTCTGCAGGTAATTTTTTCGTTTGTTCTCGAACACGAATGACAAATAGTCTGCTAAGCATCTTTATTCTATGCGTTTTCTTCAGAGCCTTTGGATTCGAAAATAAGTGTGGAGTTCCTTGATCTAGACCAGAGGTCGGCAAATTTTTTACCTCAAGAGAACCTAGCGCATGGCTGCGGGACAGAGTAGGGGAGAGAGGAGAGGGTAGGAGAGGAGGCAGAAGTGCGAGTCAGAGAGCGGTCTGGTCATCATGGCCGACGTGACCAGTGAGCAGGAGATGAGCCATGTGGACTCGATCTACTCGAACTACAGCTCTGGACAGTCGATCTGGCTCGGAGGCCTCCAGCCAGCAGGCAGTGCGGAGCCTCTGGGCGGCTGGTATTGGGTCAACTGCAACACCACCGTTGACCCAACTCTGTGGAATGCTCATCAACTAAATGCTGCTCTGGAGAATGTGATTGCAAGGTACTGAAAGGATGCCGGACTCTCTGACCTGCACGAATCTTTTGCAAGCGAGACAGTGCTGTGCGAGTGCGTCTCTCCGTTCAACTGATTGCAGAGAATTGACAACTGGTTGAAAGAATCTAAGCAGCTTTTTAGGATTTGACAGAGCTGTGTACCGTTTAGTGTGTACTGCTGTGTGATGTGAAGCATAATGGCTACTGTTTTTTTTCCGGTAAACATGCAGAACTTTTTTCATGATCGTGAAGTTGCTCAGTTGCAGGCCCAGGCCCGTAGGGGACCGTGTTCGTATTTGTCGAATGGCTGTCGCACTTATAGAAACGCTCATAGTATGCTCTCGAGAGATGTGGGTTTTTCTAGTTGCGAGTAAGAATTTTAATATATTAAGCAGCTACATGTGCAATGTCCAATATGCAATTACGTTATTCCTATTTGTTTACTTCTTGGATAAGAAGCCACTTGAAAACCATTAATTTTCGGAAGTCCCGCGCTATCAAATGAATTGCACTAAGAATCAATATGACTTGGCGATATTGTCCCTTAACCCCAGTACCGAAGCAATTCTGCCCACGCTAACTGTACACAGGGTGTACAGCGGCCCTAAGTTTCTAAACGTCAGGCATGTGTACACTTTCTGTGCCTTGGGGGTGTTGGCCCTCATGGCTGTGAACTTTCCTGCACACGAGCCCCAAATGAACTGCCGAACCAGCTGCATGGAGTCGTGGCGCGAGGGTCAGACGCTTGCACCGTTGAACTGCTCTCTGGTCCCGGATGAAATGACTCAGTTAGTGTCAGATATGCACACAGATCGCATGCAGCTGCTATAATTCAAGCTTCTTTAATGTACTACATGTCTAAATAGTACGAAAAGGTGAAATTAAATAAATAAATAAATTATTTGTTGAAAGCCATCATTCTGGCGAAGGCTTCACTTGTCATCAAATGAGTGACTGCATACGCACTTTACTCTGATAGCCATGGCAAATGTACTTTGCTTGAGATTGTATAGTCTAGTGGTCAGAGCGTCGGACTTACGACTTGAAGGTCGGGGGTTCGATTCTCGATCCATTTAGGAACAACTTGTGTCCTTGAGCAAAACATTAAACTCTGCATTGCTTCAGTTCACCAAGCTGTAAAATGGGTGCCAGTATTAGCTGGGGTAATTGAGGGTGTTGTGTGTGGCCATCCCCCCCCAGTCCTTGGACTGAACAGCCTTACGCAGCCTTCAGATGCTTCGCACATAGCTGCGGCTGAGCTGTCGATTGCACATCTGGCCATTAGGGCAGGTATACTCAATTACTATTATTATTATTATTGAGATAGGATTGGCAAAAAAACAGAATATAAAAGTCGTTTGTAAAATGCTAACTTGAATCGATTTTTCGTCTACATGCAGCTGCAGCTCATGTTGTCGCCTTTCAAACCTTAGCGGAGCTCAAATCTCCTTTACTTCTCCCAAATCCAGCTTTATGAATACAAATTATCTTCTAACGCTTTTGTTTTTTTCCCAAAATAGAAAGGACTCAGATGTGTGTGCAATCCAGTAGCCCTTAGGCAAAAATGGATACCAAATTAACCCTGTCAGATAAGAAATCCAACAACCATTATGTTTAAAGACAGAATTTCCAGTCAGAGAAAGACAGAGAAAGAATTATGACCTTTATCTCGAAGGAATGAAACAGGGGGAGGGATTCTTTGCTGGAGCAAAAACCTGAGAATCGGATGTTATACGCTCCAGGAGAGGCGCTGTGTCCGTCTGGCTACGGCATGCACCTGTGCGGAGTGAAGTACAGACTGTACTCTGGCATCGGGACGTGGTGGCCGAGCGGGCAGAAGTGTGAGTCAGATTGCGGTCTGGTCATCATGGCCGACGTGACCAGCGAGCAGGAGATGAGCCACATGGACGCCATCTACTCAACCTACAGCTCTGGACAGTCGATCTGGCTCGGAGGCCAGTAAACTTTGTAAACTTCTCGCAAATTTCCGGGTTGACATTCATTTCTAAAGCAAGAAAAAAGAAAGCGACTCACACGAATTATGAGAGTCAATATCAGTGTAAAGCAGAATAGCCAATGAGATCGTAAGTCAATGCAAGAACTGCTTGTTTTAATACTAGTCCAGTGTCTACAAACTGTGACTGCAGGCAGACAGGCGTAGAACACTTTTGCTGCTCGACCCCATCGAAAATGTCCGGGACTTCTTAAAGCTAAAAGTTTCAAGGGTTCATCAATCGGCTGGTGATTCGGACGCCACGAATGACGGCACTTTTGAATGCTTGTGCTTCCTAACGACGTTACTTTAAGCGACATAAAAGACATTGCTTGACTTTAGTTCCGCGTCATAGCGATAGCCAGTCATAATTATCACAGCTAATCATTATCATAATTATTAATTAATTATCAGAAGACGCAGAATTGAATTGCTCGAACAGCTATAACTGCCAGATTTCGTAAGTTTCGTATATATTTACCCTCGTAGTATTAAAATATTTAGGGCCTTTCGGCAACAGGACAGGTCAGTATTAATAAAATGGATAGCTACACAAATTTTTGATAGGTGGAACAAAAGACAAACAATGAGCCAACTAAAAGCATCAACAGCATGGGTTTTTTTTTACTTTTCTTCGCAGAGTCGGTTGTTGGGTTGAATTCGATTTTAGTTCAACAGTTAAACAGCGGTGTTGTCAGTTCAATCGTTGAACTCGTGACGAACAGCTCAGCAAGCTGAACCCAAGGCTTGAAAGTCCTCAGCCGTCATGGATACGGGAGCAAAGGCAAAGCAGAGAATTCTTCCCTCAAAAGCGACAGAATCCCTGGTGCCCTGCGATCCCAGCCAGATCTCAGTGTACTCGGCATCAATATTCAGCTCGTAGTTGGTCCGCGTTGAAACAGAAAAGGCTGTGCCATTGTGGACAACGGTGTGAGCTCCAGAAGCACTGCTGTAGCTCAGGCCCATGTAGAACTTCTTCAAAGGCACCAGAGGCAATGAAGTATCCGTGAGGAACCCAGTTAGACGGGTAAACAAGTTGGCGAATTTCACTTTCCTGCCCGAGAAGTAGGCGAACGCGCAGAACGGCGTGTTGCTTCCCCAGACGTCACCACCCGCCACAGATAGATCATTTCGGAAGGAACTCTTGGCTATCCATCGATGCTAAAGAAAACTGAGTACTTTTTGTTGGGAGAGACAAAAGCTTGAAATCCTGGAGATTGCAGCGGGATTTTCACGAACGAATCGAACCGACCCGGAAGCGCCGCGCCCGACAAGTTGCGCGCGGCGGCGCCGACGAACTGCACCGGTGCCGATGTCGAGAAGCCGGATCCGACGCTGCCGCCGAGGTTCCGGTCGGAGACGCGGAAGTCGAAGAAAGCAGACATTCGAGCAGCAAACGGCCAGCCCGAGGCTCCGGATGCGTTGCGTCTCAGCAGCGTCGCCACGCAGTCACCTCGAGTCGCCGTCACAGCAGCCTCGGTCTCGCTGGCGGGTTGCGGCAGCTCAGGGGTCACGTGACACAGACGGGCAGCGAACCGGAACTGAGTGACCGCGCAGACGGTCGGTCGGAGAGCGCAGTCCAGGGCGCAAGACTGCAGGTCGGCGACGCCGTTGATGAGCTGCGCGTTCGGCAGTCGAATCTGCCGCTGCCGATCCGAATCCGGCACGCAGGCTTCGCTATGCAGGGGCTGCTGGGACAGCCGGTCGCGTCTGCGGCTCCGCTGGCAGCCGTCAGCAACATCAACTCGCAGTTCACCTCTGCGAAGTTTCCCACGCGCAATCGCATCCGCTACATCTTCTTGGTATCGTTTCTTTCGTCACGAAGGGTCATACATAGAACTTTTTCCAGTTTTTTTATTCCACGAGGTCAAACGCTGACGCTGGCGGACAGAATGCAGCGGCGCCAAGAGCAGCAAGTGGAGCAGGAGCGCGCGATGGACTTCGGAGATCTGGTTCACATCGGAACCCCTGTTACAGCTGCCCTCAGACCAACGGTCAGCTTGGACTTCCTTCAGAATGTCCGCATAGTAACGGCCGCGGACGGCCAAACTATGGATCTCCACTTGGTGGTCGCTGTTCGTCCATGGGTTTCAGAGGATCTCAGGGAAGGGGCCCTCCTGTTGTCTCAAGCTGAGTCTGACGTTCCGGGGCAGAAAAGTCAATGCATAGTGTAAATCTATTGTTAGCCGGTCGTCCATAGAGACCTACTGCGTTGGGTACCGCCGATACAAACAGCGCACAAGTGACGATTGGCAGTGACCCATGACCCCTCTGGTTGCATGGCTGGTTTTTCTGTTGGTCTTTCTAAGTAAAATGCTAATAATAATTTAATCTATAAAGTAACAATATACGAGCGTAGAGGGATATGTTGTGAATAGCTACTCTTTTTAATTCCTTCCTTGCAATGGCAACTTTGTATCAGTCTTGAAAATACTTCATTCTTGGCATGGCATTGCTGTTCGTGTGCTGCGCTCCCACGTCACATCTCTCCCTCCCTCACTCTCTTACACTTCATACTTTATGCAGACAATTTTTTCTTGAGTAATATGTTATCTACGGAATTAAATATCTCCTGCTCTATTTCCCCCCAGGTTGGTTAAGTTAGAATACTTTTGCAAAATGATTGGCAGAAGACAAATGTCTGAAGTGTCTTAACTGACAATAAAATGCTTAAATAAAATATATGCTTTGCTTCCTAAGTCCTAAGCCGTTGTCTGGGAGAACAGACATCTGCTTTCTGAGACTTGAGGTGGTTGGAAAAGAATGGCGAAAGCTGACAACTGCAGTATACGTCAATAATTTCTAAATGGATGCCCTGCAGCTGATAAAAATTGACTGGCTAAGCAGCTGTTGGCAACAACTAACATCGATTTCATTGTTGCAGAGCTAATCAAGACAGGGAGATACTCATAGAAAAGAAACTTAAAATTTAGCGTTCCAAGGAAGAGACTCCCCTAAGGAGGCCAAATTTTGAGAGCTGCAACTCGCATAAAAGCAGCTGCCTCTGTGAATTTTAGCACCGTAGTTTCTTAAGCATTGACGATGAGCATCAATCTCCTGACGATGTTCTTGGCTCTGGGCCTCACGCTCGGCAGTGACAACCAGCAGCTGTATGTTCTCATCAACGGATATCTCTGCATCAACGGCGAGTTTGTTGAGACCTACTCAAGCGTGCTGAACAAAGTCGGGTGCGCCGCTCTGTGCGCCCAAAACCAGCGTTGTCAGGCGTTCAGCCTGGCTGACGGTCCGTGCCAGCTGTTCGTGTTCGACAAGTGCAGCAAGTCGGTGAGGAGCTGCGGCTGCTCCAGGAGAGGCCGAGTGTTTGTCAAGCAGCGGCCGGGACTCGAGGCGGGCGCTCTGTGTCCGTCTGGCTACGGCATGCACCTGTGCGGAGTGAAGTACAGGCTGTACTCTGGTATCGGGACGTGGTGGCCGAGAAGACAGCAGACAGAAATGAACTCCATCTACTCGAACTACAGCTCTGGACAATCGATCTGGCTCGGAGGCCGCCAGCCAGCAGGCAGTGCGGAGCCTCTGGGCGGCTGGTACTGGGTCGGCTGCAACACCAGCGTTGGCAGCTTCTGGGCCCCTGGCGAGCCTAATGACTACGGTGGTGGTGACAATGCAATTGGAAAATATCTCAATTTAAAGGGTCTCACGGATATCTGGGACGCATACAATGAAGTTTCCAATGTTCTGTGCGAGTGCCTGTCACCTTTCGCTTGATTCTGAGATACAACAAAACCGTGAATTTCAGAAACTGCATCATCTGTGGATTACTGACGTGGAAAATGCGTTCTGCTTTGCAAAAGAACCAAAATTTAGCTACGGTATGCTTTAGAATATTTAATCCTTATCTGATAGTGTATATGAAATCTTCTTGGCAACATTTACTTCTATTCGTTTTATTAGCAAACCTGTTTTATAATATTCGACCGTACTTTTTAGCGAATAGCCTTAATTATTATTTCAAGATGGCCTCTAAATTTTTTATTATACATTTACATCTAGCTAGCTACTCATATTATTTTTATTGAGTTGCACAAGCTGAATATGACCGGTCGATGAGTCTATTGAAAGCTGCTACATGATTACAGTCTGTTATGATAACAGCTTTGAACAAATACAAAATTTCCTGGCTCGTTTCATTAAAAAAGTAAAGAATTACATAAAACATCACTGTAAGTAATTTCATTTGATTCGCTTAAACAGATTTAAATGTATTTATTTTTTCGCTATAAACTGCCAAACCGCTCAACCAAATGAAACCAAATTTTGCAAAAATTAAAGGAATTAAATTGAGGGAAAAATTAAAGAAACTTTTGTTTACGGCAACCCCTCTCCCAGCCGGCTGAACCAACCTCCTTTCCCAGCCATTCTGCACCAAACCCCTTCCCCAGCCATTCTGCACCAACCCCCTTCCCCAGCCATTCTGCACCAACCCCCTTCCCCAGCCATTCTGCACCAACCCCCTTCCCCAGCCATTCTGCACCAATCCCCTTCCCCAGCCATTCTGCACCAACCAACCCCTTCCCCAGCCATTCTGCACCAACCAACCCCCTTTCCCAGCCATTCTGCACCAACCCCTTTCCCCAGCCATTCTGCACCAACCCTCTTCCCCAGCCATTCTGCACCAACCAATCCCCTTCCCCAGTCATTCTGCACCAACCCCCTTCCCCAGCCATTCTGCACCAACTCCCCTCCCCAGCCATTCTGCACCAACCAACCCCCTTCCCCAGCCATTCTGCACCAACCCCCTTCCCCAGTCATTTTACGCCAACCCCTTTCCCCAGCCATTCTGCACCAACCCCCTTCCCCAGCCATTCTGCACCAACCAACCCCCTTCCCCAGCCATTCTGCACCAACCAACCCCCTTCCCCAGCCATTTTGCACCAACCCCCTTCCCCAGTCATTCTACACCAACCCCCTTCCCCAGCCATTCTGCACCAACCCCCTTCCCCAGCCATTCTGCACCAACCAACCCCCTTCCCCAGCCATTCTGCACCAACCAACCCCCTTCCCCAGCCATTCTGCACCAACCCCCTTCCCCAGTCATTCTACACCAACCCCCTTCCCCAGCCATTCTGCACCAACCCCCCTTCCCCAGCCGTCTTTACCAAACACCTCCCCTAGCGGTCTTCACCAAACCCCTCCCCAGCCGTCTGCACCAAACCCCTCCCCAGCCGTCTGCACCAAACCCCTCCCCAGCGGTCTTTACCAAACCCCTTCCCAGCTGTCTGCACCAAACCCCTCCCCAGCCATTCTGCACCAAACCCCTCCCCAGCGGTCTTCACCAAACCCTTCCCCAGCCGTCTGCACCAAACCCCTCCCCAGCGGTCTTCACCAAACCCCTCCCCAGCCATTCTGCACCAAACCCCTCCCCAGCCATTCTGCACCAAACCAATCCCCAGCCGTCTGCACCAAACCCTTCCCCAGCGGTCTGCACTAACCCATTTGTCCTTTGAAACTTCACAATAAACTTCATCGAAACATCATTTTACCCTGAGGATAGGATACCATCCAAAGCAGTAAAATATTACCTCCCAAGGCCTGCTCAAGCAACTTACTAGAGTTAGGTAAACGCCCAGTCTCATAATAAGTAGCTAAAACTGACAAGTTTTCCACACGGGGCTCACAGCAAGTTTATCGATTTCACATGCCAGAATAATAGCTACAAATGAAAAGAATTTTCCGTCAAAGGAAGGAACTGTGTCCCTGGAGCTTAACCAGAAGGGATTGCTATTGCGACTTTGCTAGCAGTTCAGAGTTTCGGTGCAGTAAATAGGAACTGTCTTTGTCTTAAACTTTCATTCTTTTGTGATGTTAAGGAAGCAAGTTCTACCCGAGTGGCTTGGTAACGGAAATCTTCAAGCAGGAAGTCGGTGCAGTCAACTACCGGTTCATTGTTTGCGGGTGGCCCGAATGAGTTTTGAGAGAAGCAACACAGCTTCTTAGCCTCATGCATCAGCTATAATTTCGCACGCAGTAATTAAGGTACTGAATACTTCGATTCCACTGAATCTGTACTCAAATGCGTACGAAGTTTCCATCAGTGAGATTCAAAGTTGCATTGCCGCTGAGTTACAAGTACGTCAATTTTATCAATTTATATGCAAAGATTTCTTAAATACCATTTGATTTGCATTGCCATCAATTTCTTTTCTGGGTTTTTAAAATGTACAGAGGGAGGCGCCAGCTACAGAGGGAGGGGGCGCCAGCTACAGAAGGAAGAGGCGCCAGCTACAGAGGGAGGGGGCGCCAGCTACAGAGGGAGGGGGCGCCAGCTACAGAGGGAGGGGGCGCCAGCTACAGAGGGAGGGGGCGCCAGCTACAGAGGGAGGGGGCGCCAGCTACAGAAGGAAAGAGGGGCGCCAGCTACAGAGGGAGGGGGCGCCAGCTACAGTGGGTGGGGGCGCCAGCTACAGAGGGAGGGGGCGCCAGCTACAGAGGGAGGGGGCGCCAGCTACAGAAGGAAAGAGGGGCGCCAGCTACAGAGGGAGGGGGCGCCAGCTGCAGAGATATGTAGAATTTAATCAGATTCAAATCAAGCCCGAAGTCTGTCCAACAATGTCAAAATGAAATTTTAAACTTCAGAAAGAAACAAATGGGATCAACAACTAATTGGCAGAAGAAACACAGATCTTGAAAACAGATTGCAAAGGTGTTTATTCCAGCATACCATGTTAAAAAAATAAGATAAACTAATTTAATCAGGAAATAAAATTAGCTAATCTACTACGACAAAGCTTTCACCACAGTCAAAAGTACATTTAATAAAAAAATCTGTTCTGTCCAATTGTCAAACGCATTGCAAAAAAATCAAAGCACAATCTGCTACCAATTACCAAGGCAGGTAAGTCAAGATTTCACCAGAGAAAAGACAAATAAATTTTAGACAATTTCAGTCAATTTTTCACTAAATATGACATTTAGCTACTTATACTACTACAGCATTCTAAGTAAACAGTAAGGACAAAAGTTCAACAGATCTGTGCAACAATGTCTTCTAAAATGTAGATCAAAAGAACTAAGAAGGCAGTTTTAATTCAGCACTCCTAGGAACAATTTCAATGTTAAATAGCAAAATTTAAGACACTAATGCAGATTAGACTGAGTAGATTAAGACTAATTAAAGCAGTCCTAGTATTAAAAATCAATAATTCAAAACCTAATCAAAGCCTTATTCCATAGTTTTGATACCTACTAGATTATACTATTAAATAAATACAAACTTATACCGTAAAACTAAGTGCTTAATGACTCCTGGGAGTGGGGTGGGTCTGAAGAAAGCGTACAAAGGGGTGAGGAATGGAGGGGTGGGTCTGAAGAAAGCGTACAAAGGGGTGAGGAATGGAGGGGTGGGTCTGAAGAAAGCGTACAAAGGGGTGAGGAATGGAGGGGTGGGTCTGGAGAAAGCGTACAAAGGGGTGAGGAATGGAGGGGTGGGTCTGAAGAAAGCGTACAAAGGGGTGAGGAATGGAGGGGTGGGTCTGAAGAAAGCGTACAAAGGGGTGAGGAATGGAGGGGTGGGTCTGGAGAAAGCGTACAAAGGGATGAGGATGGGAGGGGTGGGTCTGGAGAAAGCGTACAAATGGGTGAGGAATGGAGGGGTGGGTCTGGAGAAAGCGTACAAATGGGTGAGGAATGGAGGGGTGGGTCTAGAGAAAGCGTACGAAGGGGCGAGGAAAGTAAAGGTGGCTCTGAAAGATGCGTACAAAGAGGTGTGTATTGGAATAGAGGCATAAAAGTAAAGGAACCAACTATTTTTGCTAAATCGATTACAATTATGTCTATATTGTATTTAGGACATTGCATAGAAAGGAAAATGCCATTATAAATTGTAAGAAGTGCATTAAGAGATCGGAATAAAAATAATAAAAACGATTGGCAAAGCCAATAAAGTAAGTAATTAAAATCGCCCAAAATCACATTATTTGAAACAATTTGTGAATACAGACAGATGCCAAACAAGAGCCTAAGGGGGCTTTTGGCAGACACTAACAGGTGAGCAAGTTGAAGAAGAATAATTAGCACGGCCCAACCTCGTCGCGTGTTTATTATTTTGGCTCTAAATTCCAACAACCAAGGATATCGAAAGGATAGAGATATTGAACTACAGACAGACAGGCAGACAGACAGACAGACAGACAGGCAGACAGACAGACAGACAGGCAGACAGACAGACAGGCAGACAGAGACAGACAGACAGACAGACAGACAGACAGACAGACAGACAGACAGACAGACAGACAGACAGACAGACAGACAGACAGACAGACAGACAGACAGACAGACAGACAGACAGAAAGACATTCTGACAGACAGACAGACAGACAGACAGACAGACAGACAGACAGACAGACAGAAAGACATTCTGACAGACAGACAGACAGACAGACAGACAGACAGACAGACAGACAGACAGACAGACAGACAGACAGGCAGACAGACACAGTCAGATTCTAGACACAAAGCAAGTCCCAAATCCCCATCACTCCCCAGTCGGGTCCACCTGCGGCGACAGGCCGGCAGCCGAGATGTTGTCCCCAGCGCCGCCGGTTTGGCGCACCCGGGTGCACACCAGGCCGGGAGCCACGCACAGCGCCAGCGTCTCGCTGGACTGGCTGCGACCATCGGCGCCATGCGCTACCGGCTCCGTCCAGCAGCTGACCGGCTCGCTGGCGTTGAAGGTTCGCCGGAAAGCGCCGGGCATTTCGCTGATAGCGAAGCTGTCATCCATGAGCAGCTTGGCTCGGTCAACGTCAACGTCGGGCACGGAACAGGTGAACCGGTGAGCAACCAGGGCAGCCCTGGCTGCCGCTGAGCGAGAATTCACCCAGCGGGAATTGGATCGAGTGAGAATGGCCTGGAAGCCCAGCGTGTGCAGGTGGATACGACTCACGTGGCGACCACCTGCAGGGAATACGAGCAGGCATCGATGAGTACCAGTTTAAAACTGTCCATACCTATAAAAACAAAACTGTGTCTGTGTCCGTCTGTCCGTCTGAACCCCTGCCCCACTCGTCTGCACCAACCCCCTCCCCCCTCCTCCAGCCATTATGCACCAACCCCCTCCTCCAGCCATTCTGCACCAACTCCCCTCCTCCAGCCATTCTGCACCAAACCCCTCCCAAGTCGTCTGCACCAACCCCTCCCGAGTCGTCTGCACCAACCCCTCCCCAGTCGTCTGCACCAACCTCCTTCCCCAGCCGTCTGCACCAACCCCTCCCCAGCCGTCTGCACCAACCCCCTCCACAGTCGTCTGCACCAACGCCCCTCCCCAGCCGTCTGCACCAACGCCCCTCCCCAGTCGTCTGCACCAACCCCCTTCCCCAGCCGTATGTACCAATGCCCCTCCCCAGTCGTCTGCACCAACCCCCTTCCCCGGCCGTATGTACCAACGCCCCTCCCCAGTCGTCTGCACCAACCCCCTTCCCCAGTCGTCTGCACCAACTCCCTTCCCCAGCCGTATGTACCAACGCCCCTCTCCAGTCGTCTGCACCAACCCCTCCCCAGCCATTCTGCACCAATCCCCCTTTCCCAGCCGTATGTACCAACGCCCCTCCATAGTCGTCTGCACCAACTCCTATTCCCAGCCGTATGCACCAACCCCCTTCCCCAGCCGTATGTACCAACGCCCCTCTCCAGTCGTCTGCACCAACCCCTCCCCAGCCATTCTGCACCAATCCCCCTTTCCCAGCCGTATGCACCAACGCCCCTCCATAGTCGTCTGCACCAACTCCTATTCCCAGCCGTATGCACCAACCCCCTTCCCCAGCCGTATGTACCAACGCCCCTCTCCAGTCGTCTGCACCAACCCCTCCCCAGCCATTCTGCACCAATCCCCCTTTCCCAGCCGTATGCACCAACGCCCCTCCATAGTCGTCTGCACCAACTCCTATTCCCAGCCGTATGCACCAACCCCCTTCCCCAGCCGTCTGCACCAATCCCTATTCCCAGCCGTGTGCACCAACCCCCTTCCCCAGCCGTCTGCACCAATCCCTATTCCCAGCCGTGTGCACCAACCCCTTTCCTTAGCCGTATGCACCAACCCCCTCCCCCAGCCGTCTGCACCAACCCCCTCCCCCAGCCGTCTGCACCAACCCTCTTACCCTAGCCGTCTCCACTAACTCCCCTTCCCCAGCCGTCTGCACCAACCCTCCTACCCTAGCCGTCTCCACTAACTCCCCTTCCCTAGCCATTCTGCACCAACCCCCTCCCCCGTCAAAAGTAAATATTCCTTACCAGGCAGGTCTCTGAGCGCAGCGTACAGTCGTCGCATCAAGTCCAGCATAGTTGCCACCCGGGGATAAGCAGCGGACAGCACAATAGGCTTGCCAGTCTCCAGTACACTAACTAGATTTGGCAACTCCTGCTCGTTAAGTCCGACAGAGTCTGCATTGCTAAGCACGTGCCTAATCACCAGCTTAAGCATGTCCGCATCCGCAAACGATGCCATCTCAAAGTGAATCAACGGTTGAGTCTGCTCAGACAGGAAGCCGCCCAGATTGGAGAGCAGCGCCTCTGGCTCACTGGAGTTGGCGTAAGGGATGCCGTCCATGAGCTGCAGGCCGCCGATCACCAGCACATCCGGGCGGAAGGCTGTGAGGCTGGACCGGAAGTCTGGCAGGCTAGTTAGACGCGAATTCCCTTGATCTCTGTGGAATATGAATCGATTAGCACGAGGGGCTCGAACCCCGGACCATTCGTCGCCAACTTCGTACTCGACGCTAACGTGATAATCCACCGATTCGTCCATGCCAGTAAGGATCACCCTGCGGTGGAGGGCGGCCCGGTACTCGGGCGTCAGGGTCGCCCCTAGCAACACGTCTGCCCCGTCCCCAGCCAGTCTATTGGCCATAGTGGGCGCGTTGCCACCCAGAGAGAATCGCCTGGCAACGCTATTCGAGGCCGATTTTAATCTGGCTATGATGTCGGAGAAAACTGCCTGGTTGTCAAGGTAGCGCTCAGCCGCTGCACCCTAAAATTATTATAAAGTTCTATCCGATATATGTTGTCATAAGACAGCTGCAATTCATTTTGGACTTAAAGCTATAGACAATAGTAATTAACTCTAGACTTAAAACCATAGAAAAAAGCAATCCATTTGAACTTAAGGCCATAGACAATCGCAATTTATTCCGAACTTAAGGCTATAGACAATCGCTATCCATCACGAACTTAAGGCCATAGACAATCGCAATCCATCCCGAATTAAGGCCATAGACAATCGCAAATCATCCCGAACTTAAGGCCATAGACAATCGCAATCCATCCCGAACTTAAGGCCATAGACAATCGCAATCCATCCCGAACTTAAGGCCATAGACAATCGCAATCCATCCTGAAGTTAAGACCATAGACAATCGCATTTCATCCTGTACTTAAGGCCATAGACAATCGAAAATTCATCCTGGACTAAAGGCCATAGACAATCGCAATCCATCCCGAACTTAAAGCCATAGACAATCGCAATCCATCCTGAACTTAAGACCATAGACAACCGAAAATTCATCCTGGACTAAGGGCCATAGACAATCGCCAATCATCCCGAACTTAAGGCCATAGACAATCGCAATCCATCCCGAACTTAAGGCCATAGACAATCGCAATCCATCCTGAAGTTAAGACCATAGACAATCGCATTTCATCCTGTACTTAAGGCCATAGACAATCGAAAATTCATCCTGGACTAAAGGCCATAGACAATCGCAATCCATCCCGAACTTAAAGCCATAGACAATCGCAATCCATCCTGAACTTAAGACCATAGACAACCGAAAATTCATCCTGGACTAAGGGCCATAGACAATCGCAAATCATCCCGAACTTAAGGCCATAGACAATTGAAAATCATTCTGAGCATAAGGCCATAGACAATTGAAAATCATTCTGAGCTTAAGGCCATAGACAATCGAAATTCATCCTGAACTTAAGGCCATAGACAATATCAATTTATCAGGAACTTAAGGGAATAGACAATTGAAATAGGCATTATAATTGAATTTGCTATTAAGTTTCTAAGATACTTGAAAAGCAACTGCCCTTACCTGTTTGAAAAAGAAGCCGAACATTTGCCTAAACTCGGCCATGCTCCTCAAGTGCTCTGGATAATTATCGAATCCCTCTTTTGGCGCCTGTTCGGCTAATTTTTTCAAATCGAATATCGACCAGAAATCGTTAGCCGAGATAACAATATCAACGCACGCGCCTAAGCCAACGGCAATTCGAGGCCGACGCAAGGCTGACAAAGAATAGTTCTCAGCCACCGCCATCTGCCTGGCAACTAGGCGCATGTGCTCCAGATGCTGGGCGGACTGTTGCCCTAGCAACTGATGCCGGTAGTTGAGCCAGTAAGCCAGACCGAATGCCAGAGCGGCCACGAGAATTGAGTACTTCAGAGGTAGCATTTAAATTAACATGCAATATATAGTGATATTTAACTACTTATAGTAGGGCTAAACGATCAAGTTTTGAATTAAAAAGAAATTTAAACTACTCATAGTAGTAGTCGCCTTCGTCCCTCAACCCTAGCGTTGACGGCAATTCTGCCCAAATCTACAAATAAAAAATGTAGATTTTTCCAGATATTCAACTACTTGTAGTAGTGCTACTAAATAAAACTTGTACTTTCAACAAACTTGTTAACGCTAAAAATTTCTTCTAGATAATACGACAAAAAAATAAACTAAACCGACTTTAGCAAAATTTTTATATCATTGACAGCCAGATTCTCAAAACTGAAATATATTATATATTTTTTTACTTTAAATTCATTCCAGGTTATGTTTTCAAAATAAAATTTTGCACAATCAGCGCAACCAACTACTTAGTAGAGGCAGCGTCAGTAGCTGATCCAAGGAGTTTTGAAAACGAAAAACACAACATTCAGCAGCAATCGAATCTTACCATTTATACAAATCAAAGTGCAAGGCATATGGGTAAAAGCAATACAGTGGGCATTAGAGACAGGAAAAGAACATCAAGGCCCTATCTGTGTGACACCCTAGAACAATAAATTCACACACAAGGCACTGGCGCGCGTGGCCTGGACTAAAACAGCATGCCGATATGTAGCGTAAATAACTTTTCAAAGCGGGAATGAGCAGTGTTGGAGTTTTTTATATTTAGGAACTAAAATTCGTTTTCTGTATGCGCTCAGACTGCTGATCAGCAACGAGACAGTTGGACAGAACTGGCGGATAAGAGGGGATGAAAGGGGACGAGGGGATGAGAGGAGATGAGGGGATGTGAGGGCAAGAGAGGGGAGATGAGGGGGGATTAGAGGGGATGAGAGGATGAGAGGGGATGAGGGGATTAGAGGGGATTAGAGGGGATTAGAGGGGATGGGAGGGGATGAGAGGGGATGAGAGGGGATGAGGGGGGATGAGGGGATGAGAGGGGATGAGGGGATTAGAGGGGATGAGAGGGGATGAGAGAGGATGAGGGGATGAGAGGGGATGAGGGGATTAGAGGGGATTAGAGGGGATTAGAGGGGATGGGAGGGGATGAGGGGATTAGAGGGGATTAGAGGGGATGGGAGGGGATGAAAGGGGATGAGAGTAGAGAATCAGCTTCTTTGCACAGACACACGCAGATATATTGAATAACGGAAAGACAAGACAATAAAGAACGCAGCAAATAAATAATAAATTACTAGAGAGCTATCAGTACATCTGCAACCCGAAGCAGGTGTTGCCGTTCATGTACTTCAACGGGTCGGCCTCGGAGTCGCCGTTGGTGGCAGCGGCGGCGGCGGCGGCGGCCATGGCTGGCAGAGTGGCGAAGCCGACCCTGCAGAGAGGGCAAACCCGGGCGGTGCCGGCGCAGCTCAGCCACCGCAGCACGCAGTCCTCGCAGAACACGTGGGTGCAGCAGGCCAGCCTCACCGGCTGCTCCATCGGCGACTCGTGGCACAGTGGGCAGCCTTCCAGCTGCTGCGAGGAACCCGACAGAGTCTGCTGCTGCTGTTGCTGCAGATTTACTCGGCCTCCAATAACGCCAAGATCCCTAGAGAACAGAGCCAGCCTTAGCGGCGGCAGGCTGACTGACAGCACCCGCCAGGAGTGCCAGAGCTTGCACAGCGTGTACAGCACAGTCAGCAGGGTGCAGTAGAATCTGCTGTCAGCAAAGCCGTCAGTCAGCACAGTGAGCCAAGGCAGCACCGGGGGCAGCATGCGGTAGAGATGGTAGAACCGCTCCAGGGCTATGAGTACCCGACAGCGGCCAAGCCGGGACACGCCTGGGCCTGTGGTTGCCATGACAACTGCGGCCTGAGGGGGATTTTTTGTATAAAAATTGTATATGGGAGAAACTAAGTAAGTGATAATTGCCTGGTTCCTACTCTCCACATCCTCAGAGGCACGTTGCTACCCTCCTCCCAAGCCTTAAATACCTGTTGCTACCCTCCTTCCTACCCTCAGATACCCGTGGCTACCCTCCTTCCAAGCCTTAGATACCCGTCATTACCCTCCTCTCTAGCCTTAGATACCCGTCGTTACCCTCCTCTCTAGCCTTAGATACCAGTTGATACCCTCCTTCCTAACCTTAGATACCCGTTGCTACTTGCTACCCTTCTTCCTAGCCTTAGATACCCGTTGCTAACCCCCTCCTTAGCCTTAGATACCCATCGTTCCCCTCCTCTCTAGCCTTAGATACCCGTCGTTACCCTCCTCACTAGCCATAGGCACCCGTTGCTACCCTCCCCCTTAGCTTTAGATACCCGTTGCTATCCTCCTCCTTAGCCTTAGATACCCATTGCTACCCTCTTCCGTAGCCTTAGATACCCGTTGCTACCCTCCTGCCCATCCTAAATGAGACTTTGCCATTCGCACCTTCACGCCGATGAGTCCCATCTTGAGCAGCAGGTCGGTGCTGGTGAGCACAAAGGTCAAAGTCCACAAGTCGATTGGCCCGCCCGAAGGCATCAGAGGCGGCAGACAGCAGAGGCATCGCCACAGCGACATACCTCGATAATAATACAACACCCCGGCTACGCAGGTTGTCATAGCAACCGCTAGCCAAGCCGCGCCAATTCGGTTAGCAATAGTCCGAGCCTCGCGTCTACCAGCAGTTGCCAAGGTGACCAGATGAGAATTAGCATAGAAATAGGTGACATACAGGCCGCAGAACATCATGAGACCGGTGCTGTGAAACTGCAGCAGTTTGAGCACAACCAATATCAGACACGGCGCCAAAGGTAATAACTGATAAGCTACACCCATCAGCGACACCTGCTGCTGAGTTGGCAACTGAGGATTGCCATTGCCGCCTCCGTGTGAATGCGAGTGCGCGTGACTGCACCGGTGACTGGACGATGCGCCACCACCGCTGGCGGCGGCTTCAGCAGCGCAGTTTCCACCTGGTCCTGAATCATCGCTGGAACTATTATTGTCAAGATCGTCGGCAGCATATCCGGGATTGGTGGCTGAGCGCTGATGCTCAGATTGGAAAAACTGATTAGCTGTCATTGAGGCGCCCTGGTGACGCTGCTGCTGCTGCTGGTGCAAGCGGCGGCGCTGTTGATGCGCTTGAGGCATGGCGACTCTGAGTGTTTCAGTTTGCAGGATGTTTTTAGTTGCTGAAATTTGACACATGATTAGGGATTTGCTTGTCATGGACTATCAAGTCAGCCACACACATGTGACATGCCTATTGCAGCACACCTGTGCTCCACCCCAGTAACCAAGCATTCCTACCCTGGGCACACCTGTGCTCCACCCCAGTAACCAAGCATTCCTACCCTGGGCACACCTGTGCTCCACCCCAGTAACCAAGCATTCCTACCCTGGGCACACCTGTGCTCCACCCCAGTAACCAAGCATTCCTACCCTGGGCACACCTGTGCTCCACCCCAGTAACCAAGCATTTCTACCCTGGGCGCACCTGTGCTCCACCCCAGTAACCAAGCATTCCTACTCTGTGCACACTTGTGCTACACCCCAGTAACCAAGCATTCCTACCCTGGGCACACCTGTGCTCCACCCCAGTAACCAAGCATTCCTACTCTGCACACCTGTGTATAGCATATTCATTTGAACTAAATGAGTTGTGGCAAAATGACTCAATATACTAAAATCTTATATATGTAGGCCTAGGATCTTAGCAAAACTGGAATCATAATCCAAAAAAAGATTTTATGCATTTTATATAATATAAGCTTTTAAAGGCTTTAAATAGAATATATAACTAATAATATATAGATAATAAGCCACCCATAATTGGAATTTTAGCCATCCTACAAACTATTCATAACTTTTTTAATTAATAAATTGATTATTAGCAATTAAAGATATAAAGTTGATAATTAATAGGTTTATAAATAATTCATAAGCAACTCAAATATCGCTCTTGCTAGCCTATCATTAATTAAACACAGTTTAATGATTTAATTATCAAATATAATATAAATTACTAAAATAAAAATAAATTTCAATGCTACTCTAAAAATATTTTTCACCCACAGTAATTGAAAGTCTTAAACAAGTTTTAACCAGAGACAATTACATAATATATACAAATATTATCTTTTTATCCTTGTAAAGTGCTTTAAATAGGCCATTTTTAACTTAGCTAACTTTTTTGTTTTGCAAATGTGAAATTTTAACAAAATTCCAAGTTTTTGGGCTGCTTATATCACTATTATAATACTTGTATAAACTATGGAATTGTCTATGGTTATGGTTAAGACTATCATTTATAAGAATATTTCAGTTACTATAGGCCAAAAATGTTTAGAATAGCATTGCAATTTTATTTTATTTTAGTAACTTATAGTTGACAATTAAATCATTTAACTATGTTTATTCAATGCCTATCATATATATATCTAAAAGTGATTACAGTTAGAATAATAGGCAATATAACAAAACCTTTAGATAATCATATGCTAGATAAATAGATAATAATAAATAAATAGAGATATACAAAAACTAAACTCTTGATATCTTATATAAACCTATATTTAAAAAAACAAAATTGCTTTGTTTTTATTTCAATTCTTTTAATGCTTTTTAATAAGCTTTTTGAATTCTTTAAATGCTCTAATATCTGATATCTCTAATATCTCTAAAATCTCTAATAATCTTATTTCTTAAATAATGAGAACATAATTTAATGAATGGTACTACAAGATAATTAAAATTTTAAAAGGGTCCCTATATTATATCTATGACTTCTACTAATTATTGGCATTAGAATATTAAGTTAATGACAAACTATAGTTAATCTTTTTATTAAAAAAAGCTTTTTAAACAATATAAAGTTAACATTCACAAAAGATTAGGTTTTGTATTTGTAATAACAAATATTATTGTTATTATATTAAAGTCATATGATATAAACAACCTATTTTTTATTTTTAACTTAACCAACTTTTTTGTTTCGCAAATGTGAAAGTTTAACAAAATTCCAATATGCCTAATTATTTACTTTTTAGGCCTAGGTTTGCTTTGTTTCCCCCAGTTAAGAAACCACTTTTGTTCTAACAATTCAGAATTATCTACTAGGCCTACAAATACATAAAGAAAAATAAATTGCAGACACTGGCTATAGCAAAAATAGCAAAAAAAATTCTTCTAAATAGACAGTTACAGTTGGTTAGTAGCCCTAGTTAGTCTTGAGTTGCACACTTGCACTGCTACAATACAGTACTACAATACAATGCACTACCGTGTAAATTAGCCATACACCTAGTAGGCAGGAAGGCGGTAGGCCGCTAGACCTAATAATGTAATGGCTAGTAGTAGTAGTAGCAGTAGTAGTAGAATAATGAATAAATGAATTCGATCGTTTGTCATAATCATAATGGCTATTGGTTATGGGCATGGCCGTCTATATGGGTGCCGGCTAAATTACATCTAAGGCTGTATCTGTACTGACCTCTTGTTCGCAACTTCGTACATAACCCAGTACTGTACAGATAGGCCTAGGCCATCTTTTTGCAAACTCCATCATCATTCTTAGATTGAGAATTTGATTCGAAGAAAGTGTAAATGTACGTTTGTTTAATTTAATATTTACTTGCTAGAATGCCACGTAAAACAAAGAATAACATTAAAACTTTAAGAATAGTCAGCAATCCTGAATCATCAGAAATTTACTTTTTGTTCAAAAAATTCAAAAAATAAACACTGGACAGTGCTTTTGCATCGAAATAAGCATACACGTTAGTTTTAGGGCTTCTAAATATTTTAAAGGAAGGACTTATTAAGCGTGCTACTAACAGTAATCAATTCGTTTTTTACGTGTAGTTAAATCAAAATAGACAAAACATGTTGGATAGTTATTATCTTAATATATATATCTGATAGTTATTATGCTTTATGTCACCAATGATAAAACGCAAGACTTCTGTAACGTGCAGTTTTGAGCGTATTCATACAGCTACTATACGAGCTACTGTGTGATGTACGCTCGTACATGTAGTGTAGATTATCATTTCAATACTGAAGCACGTGTACGAGATGTTTGGGTGCCCCGATCCTAATACACAAAAATTCATACAAAGCAGTTTATAACAATCGATTTTACAGCTAATCGCCATTTCTTCCAAATCTTGGTCCCTGTCAAAACATGATCCTCTGTTTCCTTTGAAAACCGCTTTGTATACAATAGATAATCGATATGAAAATTCTCTCTAGCCCAAAGGCCTGTGCACACTCCGAAATCAGCGGTTCTCTAATTGAGTTTGACGGCTCCGTGTTCCCAATTGGGTTGCATGGCACATAATCTGCAATGCGCGCACAACAAATACGAATACGTGATTTCAGATTGGAATTCCGCTTTTGCTCGATTCTACGAAGATATCTGCAGAGAAAGGAGACTGCATGAATGCGCTGCATTGTGCTGCAGACCTCCTGGAAGCTTATATTGTGGATGCAAATTTAAACTGACACTTGAATTGAGTCATCAATCGATGATGAAAGGGGAACGACTTCATCATGCTGATAATTGGGGAATCTGCGGATCGATAAAACAATTTGATGTCAAATTATGCTTTCGAAGAATCCGTTTGGCACCCACACTAACAGAGGATGTTAGCAATGAAGGATCCTCTGAGAATCAGAACATCAGCTGACAGCTACAACAGGCAATGTAGAATCCCCTGTGTAACAGACCATTAGCTACAACAGGCAATGTAGAATCCCCTGTGTAACAGACCATTAGCTACAACAGGCAATGTAGAATCCCCTGTGTAACAGACCATTAGCTACAACAGGCAATGTAGAATCCCCTGTGTAACAGACCATTAGCTACAACAGGCAATGTAGATTCCCCTGTGTAACAGAGTATTAGCTACAACAGGCAATGTAGAATCCCCTGTGTAACAGAGCATTAGCTACAACAGGCAATGTAGAATCCCCTGTGTAACAGACCATTAGCTACAACAGGCAATGTAGAATCCCCTGTGTAACAGACCATTAGCTACAACAGGCAATGTAGAATCCCCTGTGTAACAGACCATTAGCTACAACAGGCAATGTAGAATCCCCTGTGTAACAGAGTATTAGCTACAACAGGCAATGTAGAATCCCCTGTGTAACAGACCATTAGCTACAACAGGCAATGTAGAATCCCCTGTGTAACAGACCATTAGCTACAACAGGCAAATGTAGAATCCCCTGTGTAACAGACCATTAGCTACAACAGGCAAATGTAGAATCCCCTGTGTAACAGACCATTAGCTACAACAGGCAAATGTAGAATCCCTGTGTAACAGACCATTAGCTACAACAGGCAATGTAGAATCCCCTGTGTAACAGACCATTAGCTACAACAGGCAAATGTAGAATCCCCTGTGTAACAGACCATTAGCTACAACAGGCAAATGTAGAATCCCTGTGTAACAGAGCATTAGCTACAACAGGCAATGTAGAATCTAAAGCGCAAAAAACCTCACCATTCATAGCAACAGAAATTCTAGGAAATGGCTTTGTTATTAACTTCCTCTCCGCTGTTATTTGGTGAGAACAATTGAGCAGAAAAACAATGATGATGATGACAACACGGACAAAATAAAACATCTCGCTTGGGGCACGCAAGAGTTGCATTTAAAAGATTATTGCACTGCGGTAGAGATGCGCAAAAAAGGGATTCCAGTCATCGCTCCTGCCACTCATTGCTCCCAGCTCTTCCAACAGGAAGTCAGACAGTTTCCCATTTTCATGCTTGTAGAGTGACTCGATCAATTGAGCGAATTGCTGGGTTTGAAAGGCGAGAAAAACGGGTGACAATCTCTCCTATATATTCTGCAGATTCGGCATTCTGACATTCAGCTTGGGCGAGGGGGGAAACAAGAACTGCTTTTTTCATATAAGCATTTTTTAAGACGTAAGCACAACCTTGCATACGAAAAAATGTATGGGACATCTAGCTCTGCCTATAGTGCACCTTTAGCACCCTGGTACCCTCTTAGGAGCTGCTACAGCACACCTGTACCCTCCCAGGAACCCCAAAGCACACCTGTACCCTTCCAGGAACCGTAATAGCACACCTGTACCCTCCCAGGAACCCCAAAGCACACCTGTACCCTTCCAGGAACCCCATAGCACACCTGTACCCTCCCAGGAACCCCAAAGCACACCTGTACCCTTCCAGGAACCCCATAGCACACCTGTACCCTCCCAGGAACCGTCATAGCACACCTGTACCCTCCCAGGAACCCCATAGCACACCTGTACCCTCCCAGGAACCCCATAGCACACCTGTACCCTCCCAGGAACCCCAAAGCACACCTGTACCCTTCCAGGAACCTCATAGCACACCTGTACCCTCCCAGGAACCCCATAGCACACCTGTACCCTCCCAGGAACCGTCATAGCAAACCTGTACCCTCCCAGGAACCCCATAGCACACGTGTACCCTTCCAGGAACCCCATAGCACACCTGTACCCTTCCAGGAACCTCATAGCACACCTGTACCTTCCCAGGAACCCCATAGCACACCTGTACCCTCCTAAAAACCCCATAGCACACCTGTACCCTCCTAAAAACACCATAGCACACCTGTACCTTTCCACGAACAGGCATAGCTCACCTGTACCCTCCCAGGAACCTCATAGCACACCTGTACCTTCCCAGGAACCCCATAGCACACCTGTACCCTCCTAAAAACCCCATAGCACACCTGTACCCTCCTAAAAACACCATAGCACACCTGTACCCTCCTAAAAACACCTGTACCCTCCCAGGAACCCCAAAGCACACATGTACCCTTCCAGGAACCGTAATAGCACACCTGTACCCTCCCAGGAACCCCATAGCACACCTATACCCTCCCAGGAACCCCAAAGCAAACCTGTACCCTCCCAGGAACCTCATAGCACACCTGTACCTTCCCAGGAACCCCATAGCACACCTGTACCCTCCTAAAAACCCCATAGCACACCTGTACCCTCCTAAAAACACCATAGCACACCTGTACCTTTCCACGAACAGGCATAGCTCACCTGTACCCTCCCAGGAACCCCATAGCACACCTGTACTCTCCCAGGAACCCCAGGATTTTATGCTTGTCTTCATCATGATTCCCTGGACTCACCCATCAAATGAAATCGCAGCTCAACATTTCTGGCAATAGTCATAATTAACTTTGAATTGCTAGGATTTCCGCTATCGCCCTGCAGTTTTATAGACCGATAGCTCAACAAAACAGTTAAAGAGCTGAGCCAATTCAATTCAATTGAAGAAAAAAACATTTCCACAGAATAATAAACCTAAGCCCACACAGAATATCCATCCCATCTAACTCGATTGAGAACCCGCATCCCAACCTTGTCCGACAGCTCAAACTGATTGCAAAATACCCAGCGGTTTGGTGAACTGCGACAAAAAACGACTTCAATAGCAAAATGAGTCATAAACCAAAACAACAATTATTAATAATATTTTTCAGTTCCAGACAAGTTGAGACAGGAAATACGCAGACAGGATGTGCAGTCCAGCGCACAATGCAGTTAGTTGTGTTACGTTCTAGAAAGCAGACCAGCTACGCACAATTTCAAGTCTTCTTATTCTAATTTTTTATCACCTGAACTTGCAATCAAAGCTTTATACTTTTCTTTTTATAACTTCTTTTGCGCAGACCAGTTTTGACGTTTCGCGAATGAAGTTTGTAGTCTGAAAGTAAGATGATTCTTCTTTATAGAGACTGCATGAAATCTGTATAATTTGTAGAACGAGTTTTTTGGCGGTTGAATGAACCGCTGCACATCAACACAGAACACTATTTTATAGTTAAATGTATATAGTGATTGGAGTGGGTGAGTGAATGCCCACATACCGTCGCCACAACAATGGGTTCTGTCCAAAGTTGAGTTTTTTTATGTCTATGGATCTCGCAAAACTGAAAATGACTCATGTTTAGCTGACCTATAAATACGAGCAGGATCTATTCTTGTTGATGAAATAAAACCTCAGTATGATAATTAATCACTGCTTTTTGTGTCTTTGTTCAACATTCGCCATTCAATTTCAATTTAATTCAATTCACCATGCATTTGGTTTCGTAATCAAAATTACTGAGTGTGTTTGAAGCTTTTTAAATTGTTTTTACACTGGAATTCGCGTTAGTCAATCTCTCAATTTCTTTTCCATTCTCCCCCATCTTTCCCTCCATGCCCCTCTCTTTCTCTCCCTCTCTTTCCCTCTCTCCCTCCCTCTATCGTTCTCTCTCTCCCCCTCTCTCTCCTTCTCTCCTTTTCTCCCTCTCTCTTTCTTTCTCTCTCCCTCTCTCTTCTTCTCTCCCTCTCACTCTCCCCCGCTCTCCTTCTCTCTCCCTCTCTCTCCTCCTCTCCCCCTCACTTCCCCTCTCCTCCTCCCTTCCCTCTCTCCCTTTCTCTCATTCTCTTCCCCTCTCTTTTTCTTTTCTCTTTCGCCCCTTCTCCCTTTCTTTGCTCTAAATCATCTTCCCAATCACTCCATACATACATCCCCCTTTTCACTCCATTACTCTGATCTCTCTCTCTCTAAACTCTCATCCATAATAGTGACGTCACAGCACTGCTAGCAAATGGAGATAAATAATGATAAATCGTGCACAATGCTCAGTCACTATTGACAAAGCTCCACTTTGACTGCCGAAGCGAAAATGATACGGCGAAAGAAAGACAAAGAATCTAAGGCTTCACACAGACGATCAATATTTTCGTCATGCTCGATTTCTTATAGGTAACCAAGGAGATTTTACAAGGCTAAAATCTGGATTGCCAAATTATTTTCGAAGGCTCGCAAAATTCTATTTGTACAGTTTGCACGCAGTGACTCATTGCAAGTAATATGATGTGTCTAATTTGTGTTTACTCACGTTTTCTATCGTCTACCGGTATGTGGGAACAGATTTCCCACATAAACGCGCAGTATCATAAGTGCGCAGTGTCTTAAGCGCTGCATAAACAGCTTTTTAGATGATTTAACTACAGATTGGAGATCTAATCATGTATCCCAAATTTTTTTACGTGTTTAGATAGTCTTTGACACTTCAGCTCGGTTTTTGTGAAAATCACCCATGCAACACCCCATTGTTCCGGAAGATCTCCTTGTACAAAACTGCATCCAGTCAAAAGCCACAACCACGAGAGATGAACAAAAATCAGCGAATCTTCAGATCAATTAATCAACCTTCTAATTGCGAGATGCCAAGTCAGGAAGGGAATAATTTCCCTCATGCCAATTGCCGGATCGCGACTGACTTGTCGCCCGCAGGTGTCCCGCGGGGCGATGCCGGCAATTTGATGAATTGGAGGCCATGGCTAATTAACTTCACGGCCCGCGCCACCTTTATAATGAGTTCTGAAACACTTCGAATTCAGATCACCGCCATCTTCTCTTACTTAACCCTCCTCGGTCTCAATTTCAACCTTACTGATCCTGCGTGTATCTCCCTCTCACTCCCTACCCTATCTCCCTCTCAGCCCTACCCTATCTCCCTCTCACTCCCTACCCTATCTCCCTCTCAGCCCTACCCTATCTCCCTCTCACCCCTACCCTATCTCCCTCTCACCCTACCCTATCTCCCTCTCAGCCGCCCTACCCTGTCTCCCTCTCACTCCCTACCCTATCTCCCTCTCACTCCCGTCCCTACCCTATCTCCCTCGCCATCTCGAACCCATTGAAATGTTCGAGATCGAAATCGAAAATCCAAAACCGAAAAAATAAATCCAAAACTTCCTGTATAAATTTTTTTTTCCATTCTGGAAACTCCTGACTGACCCTAAGTGACCCTAACAGGTCCTGAATCCATTTGCAGAAGTTACTTCGAGTTCATTCAATCAATAAACTTGTCGATATTTCCTGATTAGGCTAAACTCCCAATTTCAACTCGACCACTCTAGGAAAGTGACAGAACCAATCTAGTCGCTGGTCAACTTCATAGAACTTTTCCCTTCAAATTTGATATAAAAGAAGAATTTCAAGCTAACTTAAGCATCCGACAATGGATCGAAAGGAGTCCTGGAAAACCAGGAAAATTTTAGGAATTCATTGAAGTATAGAAAATCCTTGGAAGCCCTGGATTCCCTGGAAGCCCTGGATTCCCTGGAAGCCCTGGATTCCCTGGAAGCCCTGGATTCCCTGGAAGCCCTGGATTCCCTGGAAGCCCTGGATTCCCTGGAAGCCCTGGATTCCCTGGAAGCCCTGGATTCCCTGGAAGCCCTGGATTCCCTGGAAGCCCTGGATTCCCTGGAAGCCCTGGATTCCCTGGAAGCCCTGGATTCCCTGGAAGCCCTGGATTCCCTGGAAGCCCTGGATTCCCTGGAAGCCCTGGATTCCCTGGAAGCCCTGGATTCCCTGGAAGCCCTGGATTCCCTGGAAGCCCTGGATTCCCTGGAAGCCCTGGATTCCTTGTAAACAATGTTATCCCTGGAATCCCATGGACTCCCCGGACTGTCAGAAGACCTGGAAATCCTAAGGCATCGCTGAAAAAAACATATTTTAAAAAATCCCACTTCTAATCCTTCCTTCAGACCTATTCTTCAGACTTCAGTTTTAAAGAGTCTTCTGCACTCAAACACCGCCCCTCCCCCGAGGTTCTTTCGTGGAGTACAATTGGCTATAAGTATCTTAGGTACTTGATTGAACCCTTGAAATTTCGTCCTATTTCCAGCATTGTTTGGTCAAATACTGAACTCTGCAGTATCACTACACGCGGATGAAATTACTCATAAAAAGAGACGGAGTTGAAGTGAAAAAAAACATAATTTCGATAATTTCATGCAGAAGAGTTTCGGATTTATAGAAAAAGCCTGCCTAAAATGGGAATTCGGCATCTGCCAGCGTGCATGCTCCACTGGTGAATAACCGAAAACATGAAATTTAAATAAGCTACCGCATGTCAATTAGCCTTACAGCACGTGACTGAAGGACTGACAGAAAAAAACATCGAATTCTTTCTTTCAAGTTTTTTTCACGGATCTGCTTGACAGAGACTCTTCAAGGGTACTTCGATCTGTTTCAATCATTTAGACCCTGCTGACTGTGTTCCAGATTCCCTGGAAGCTGTGGATTCCCTGGAAGCCCTGGATTCCCTGGAAGCCCTGGATTCCCTGGAAGCCCTGGAGAGGGGCCCAATAGTTTCAACCGGTGTATTTATTACTCAACATCTTATACGATTTAGTTTAGAAGTTTTAGTTATATAACACATGCTACACAGGTAGTTAGCCATAAAAGGGACGGACACAAGTGCTTCCTTCCACTTGGCTGATCCAGGGATATTAGCCGTAGCTATTTTAGATCGATGTCTCTTCAACCGTGGGGGGGGGGGGCTTGAGGTTTCGAATCACTGGACTGGAACTGCTCAACAAAATCGAAGCCTGCACGAGTATCTACCGATAGCTTATACCATATTTTCTTGTCCGGCAGGTAGGTATTTACCAAGGACGACTAAAAAAGACTCGAAAATATAGCCACTTCTAAACAGCAAATGTTTAAAGTCCTACATGTATGTGGATTTTTGGATGGGTTCAGTTTCATAAGACCTAAATTATCTTAGGCATCTTCAATGAAAATCTTAATTTCCTTCAACGGCAAAAAGTATTAGTGTTAAAATGAAAGAATTTTTAGGCGATATGAAGTTTAGTTTTTATGCAGTTTAGTTCTTATGAAGATTAGGTCTCATGTAGTTTAGGTCTCATATAGTTTAGGTCTTATAAATTTTAGGTCTCGGGTCTCATGACGTCTAGGTCTCATTTAGTTTAGGTCTTATGAAGTTTAGGCCTCGTATAGTTCAGATCTTATGAAGCTTTGGTCTCGTGTCTTTTAAAGTTTATGTCTCATGTAGTTTAGGTTCTATGAAGTTTAAGTCTTATGAAATTTAGGTCTTATGAAGTTTAGGTCTCATGTAGTTTAGGTCTTATGAAGTTTAGGTCTCATGTAGTTTAGGGCTTATGAAGTTTAGGTCTCATGTAGTTTAGGTCTCATGTAGTTTAGGTCTTATGAAGTTTAGGTCTCATGTAGTTTAGGGCTTATGAAGTTTAGGTCTCATGTAGTTTAGGTCTCATGTAGTTTAGGTCTTATGAAGTTTAGGTCTCATGAAGTTTAGGGCTTATGAAGTTTAGGTCTCATGTAGTTTAGGTCTTATGAAGTTTAGGTCTCATGTAGTTTAGGGCTTATGAAGTTTAGGTCTCATGTAGTTTAGGTCTCATGTAGTTTAGGTCTTATGAAGTTTATGTCTCATTTAGTCTAGGTCTTATGAAGTTTAGGACCTATAATGTTTAAGTACTATGAAGTTTAGGACTTATAAAAGTGGGTGCTTAAATCTATTATGCATGTGAAATTTAGGCGAAAAGCTACCTGGATTCCATGTAACAATGTTCTTTGTTCTTCATTTTTACCATGGGAAAATCCAATTAAAAGGTTCTTTGTGACATTTGATTAAAGTACATCGAGCTGTCAATATCGCTCCTGAAAAACCGGTTTCCATCGAAATTTGCTGGGACTCCTCCGGACTTCCCTGACTGATTGCTACTTGAGAAGTTTCTCTCCCAAAATTGCATGAGATCTTTTGTGATTTTTTTTGTTCTCTTTTTTCAATGCTCTTTCTAGAAGAAAATTAATCTCCCTGAACTGCCGCCCTCGGCCACGAATCCCTCTGGCCCACTTTTAATCAAGTGAGAATTCGATATGGGAGAGGCTGAAGATGAAAACCGAGTGATGAAGAATCGGAACGGACTATTCCACAGGTCGGATCGAAGGCAATAAAAACCTTCGAGAAAATTTGAAGAGAATAAATTTCCAGACGCTCGTGACAGCAAATGTTTAAAGTCCTACATGTATGTGGATTTTTGGATGGGTTCAGTTTCATAAGACCTAAATTATCTTAGGCATCTTCAATGAAAATCTTAATTTCCTTCAACGGCAAAAAGTATTAGTGTTAAAATGAAAGAATTTTTAGGCGATATGAAGTTTAGTTTTTATGCAGTTTAGTTCTTATGAAGATTAGGTCTCATGTAGTTTAGGTCTCATATAGTTTAGGTCTTATAAATTTTAGGTCTCGGGTCTCATGACGTCTAGGTCTCATTTAGTTTAGGTCTTATGAAGTTTAGGCCTCGTATAGTTCAGATCTTATGAAGCTTTGGTCTCGTGTCTTTTAAAGTTTATGTCTCATGTAGTTTAGGTTCTATGAAGTTTAAGTCTTATGAAATTTAGGTCTTATGAAGTTTAGGTCTCATGAAGTTTAGGGCTTATGAAGTTTAGGTCTCATGTAGTTTAGGTCTCATGTAGTTTAGGTCTTATGAAGTTTATGTCTCATTTAGTCTAGGTCTTATGAAGTTTAGGACCTATAATGTTTAAGTACTATGAAGTTTAGGACTTATAAAAGTGGGTGCTTAAATCTATTATGCATGTGAAATTTAGGCGAAAAGCTACCTGGATTCCATGTAACAATGTTCTTTGTTCTTCATTTTTACCATGGGAAAATCCAATTAAAAGGTTCTTTGTGACATTTGATTAAAGTACATCGAGCTGTCAATATCGCTCCTGAAAAACCGGTTTCCATCGAAATTTGCTGGGACTCCTCCGGACTTCCCTGACTGATTGCTACTTGAGAAGTTTCTCTCCCAAAATTGCATGAGATCTTTTGTGATTTTTTTTGTTCTCTTTTTTCAATGCTCTTTCTAGAAGAAAATTAATCTCCCTGAACTGCCGCCCTCGGCCACGAATCCCTCTGGCCCACTTTTAATCAAGTGAGAATTCGATATGGGAGAGGCTGAAGATGAAAACCGAGTGATGAAGAATCGGAACGGACTATTCCACAGGTCGGATCGAAGGCAATAAAAACCTTCGAGAAAATTTGAAGAGAATAAATTTCCAGACGCTCGTGACGCATTTCTAGAAATTCCTTTTCTGAAATTCTTTGCACTGACTCAGCTGCACCGGTAAAAGTGCATTTCGAGTTTTTCATCTTGGATTGGGGTTTGGTTCGATATCATTGATGTGTTTAAACACCCGGGCGCTTTTTAATCTTTGAATCCCGTTAGCGCTTGGGCGACGTCGCCAATTGAATATTTGGCGACGTGCTAACCAGCACCAGGGGGCGCCAGCACCAAGGGGCGCCAGCACCAAGGGGCGCCAGCACCAAGGGGCGCCAGCACCAAGGGGCGCCAGCACCAAGGGGCGCCAGCACCAAGGGGCGCCAGCACCAAGGGGCGCCAGCACCAAGGGGCGCCAGCACCAAGGGGCGCCAGCACCAAGGGGCGCCAGCACCAAGGGGCGCCAGCACCAAGGGGCGCCAGCACCAAGGGGCGCCAGCACCAAGGGGCGCCAGCACCAAGGGGCGCCAGCACCAAGGGGCGCCAGCACCAAGGGGCGCCAGCACCAAGGGGCGCCAGCACCAAGGGGCGCCAGCACCAAGGGGCGCCAGCACCAAGGGGCGCCAGCACCAAGGGGCGCCAGCACCAAGGGGCGCCAGCACCAAGGGGCGCCAGCACCAAGGGGCGCCAGCACCAAGGGGCGACGCAGCCCCTTTCCTGGTTACGCCACTTCCTTGAGTTGCGTGAACTATTTAATGGGCGCCTGTTGTCCTAAAACCTAGACACTTTCGATTAAATGATTTATGAGTTATAAAACTATGCCTTTATCAATGTATCTTGTTAGCTGAACAAACGTTCTCAAGCCAAGATGATAACTCCAGAAAAAAGTTACAAACAAGTTGGCAGAATAAAAAACCGACACACACAGACACGACATGGAACGGGACTTAATCGATTGGAAACCTTCCAGTGACAGACGCAGGGGCTGCGGGTGCAGATAAAATTAGCATCTGGCAAGCAGCCGCCGGCAAACACTATACAAGCCATGAATGAGCGCGCCCGAAAGCTCCGAAGTTTCCAATTCTACTTGTTCCTCACGTCGGGTTCTCCTGCCCCGGCCCCCGGCCCTTCTATTGCCCCGAGAAAGGCCCCCGTCCATCCTAAGGCCATCCACCAACGACTTTCTTTGACTTCATTTTGTCCCAAGCAAGGGGGAGGGAGGGGAAGGGCAAGGATTGCCCCGAAATTGCCCTGAGGGCTATCGCTTGGCGGGGGGTTCCGTTCAAAGCCGGACAAATTGCCCGCTGAGCTGCACAGAGCTGGGGCATTGGGCATGAACGCACGCAATATGGAAAGAACGAAGCAAGCGCTTTTGAAGCCATCATAGGGTCAGTGTTTTTTTTTAAAGTGAATATCAAACG
The DNA here is from genome assembly GCA_002269645.1 of Macrostomum lignano. Classification (NCBI taxonomy): domain Eukaryota; kingdom Metazoa; phylum Platyhelminthes; family Macrostomidae; genus Macrostomum; species Macrostomum lignano. The sequence goes on from NIVC01000102.1 coordinate 609,844, forward strand.
ACCTGAATTTTTAGCTCTGGCAATCGGATAGAAAAAATGCTCCCTATCCAAGCTTAATTCAAGACGCAACCAACTCGTGGATATGAATAAGAAGAGTCAGAAATGCAGAAGACATGCAGTTCGTTTGAAGTCTCGCATGCGTTGACGTGGACAATGGACACAGGGGGGGGGGGGTTTACACTTTTGCTTGGGGTGTATGTGTGGGTAGAAATAGCAAACTTCTGATTAATTGCTTGCCTGTTCATTCCTATTTTTTGGTATTTCTTTAAGGCCAACCTGGGGCACAGGGGTACATGCATAGAAGTAGTGCGAAACGGCTGCTGCTGCTGCTGCTGCTGCAACGAGCGAAGACCTTTGAAGTTTAGAAGTCAGCTGCTCCATTTGGCAGCATCCGTTTATAAACCAGCAATGGGGCCAACACTAACAGAGCGCTGGAGCTGGAGGAACGGATTCCGACATTGCGGAAGGGCAACTCGGCTTATACGTACGCCAAGTCTAAGACGAAAATGCAGAGATAAAAAAAGAGAGCGAAAGAGAGACATCACCAGCGGATCGTGAAGACAGGACAGGGTTGAGGTGAGGGAGAGGCAGTCTGCGAAGAAACGCAGGCACATACACATGCATGTATTGCCTTTGCAATGACAATATACAAGTTGACATTATACACTTTCCACTGGCTGGGGGCGGCTCCGTGGTAAGCGCCGCTCGTTTCAAGCAGTGGTTCTTGTGTATACATAAACACACCACAGAGAATGCAGCGAGGCCAGTGGGAGGGTTTAGCAGATATCGCTCGCATAACTGTCGAGCTTGTCAGTTAATTATACCCGACTGAATTCCTGGGTGACTTGAAAACCTGAACAGCATCTTGGCTTTGGAAATAATTTGTCAATTGAACCTCTGTCTTCATTCTCAGTCAGTCAATAGAATATTCTTCAGAAATTGCACCAGCCACCAGGGAAATCAGTTTAGAAAGGTTGCGCTTTGTGGCCCATAGGCTAAGAAATTCCCTTGGGAAATCTCCGTTTAATTCTTGCAAGCTACCAGCCAAAAAATTGCATCAAGCTTATTGTACACTTCAAGCCGAACTTCGTGAACGAATTTTTCTTTTGAAAAGCTAAAATAAAATAAGTCTAGGCGGAACCACTTTGCAAAAAGCAAAATAAAGCAAAAAAATCGATTATGATTTACAATTTCACTCGTGCAAACCTTCATCGTTGACAGCATAAAAAATTCAATGTCCTTCGACGTACACGCAACCCCTACAGTACACGTGTGCTTGCAATTTTCGCACCGACAGTCTAAATTACCAACACCTCGTCGCCAACAGCCACATCTCCTGGCAGCTCAACGAAACCGTTGACGCCAAACACCGGGCTGAACTTCTTGAACGCGCCGTCCTTGCGATACTCGGCTAGTGTCTTCAGCGGCTCGCCATCGGTGCGCAGCTGTCGACGCTCGTCGCCCGGACTGGCGTAGTCCACGGTGGTGATGCCGCACCGGGTGCACGGGGTCAGCACGGCCAGAGCGCAGCCGCTCGATGGGAAGAACACGAAAGACCAGACTTCCTCCTCGCGGTCCTGGATGGGTCCGTCGATGACCAGGTTGGCTCGAAAGTTGCAGTGACCAACAGGTGGACGGCCTTTGTCGGCGAGACGCTGATTCAGGGCAGTCAGCGCCGGCTCTGTTGCCAACAGCAGCGGCGCGGTGTTGGCGTAGGCAATCCGGCTGTCCCCGCTTGACGGCATGTCGCAGCCGTCGAACGTCTTCGACGCGATGCCAAGACGTTGGCATTCGCGCAGTTCGGTCAGTGTCGTTCGAAGCTCCTGGTGGCAGTACACCAGTATGGCGTCGTTTCTACCACAGACTGCCCGCAGCCAGGAGTTCGTGTCCTTGTCGCACACCTTCCCGTAGGCCATCTCGCCGAACATGTCGAATTTCTCCACGCCGGAGGTGCGCGAGTCCTTGGCACCGATGCGCACTGTCACAGAGTTTGAAACGTTCAACTTCTCAGCGTCTGCAGACTCGGACAGGCTCAGGCGAATTCTAGTGGGACTCGAACGGTCCAGCACGGGCTGAATTAGCGACAGCCTCGGACAGGCCTTCAACGCCAGGAGCTTCCTGTTAGTGACGCTCACAACGGCAAAGCTCCTATCGAGAACGCCGTCGGGACTGACCAGGCCGGACTCGGTGACGCGAGCGCTGGTCACGCGGACCGGCAGGCAGGACTTCACCGGGTACAACAGCACGGCGGACACGGTGCCAGCACGGCGACGGTTGCGGCTGCGGCGTGAGGCGACGAACATCTGCAGCAGCATGCGGCCGACGAGGAACAAGGCGAGTGCCGAAGCTGCGGTCGCCCCGGAACTCGGGTCGCCTGCTGCCGATGCTGGGGACATTTTCGGTCGGTTTTTCAGAGACAAACAGCTTGGCGAAACCAATAGCAGAGCAAGTTGTACAATTGCATTCCAATTTCTGCGCTTTTGATTTAATCAACAACGACGCACAGAGGAGTGGTTTAGCTAAATGTACAAACTCCACAATGCCCCTATTTACTGAACCAACTGTACAAGATAAGAATCCACGACAGAGAGGCGTGAGGTTCGCGCAGCTACGAGCGTACAATCTACAATTTGTAGGTGCCTTGAAAAGAATAAGTACATTTGTGTGGTCACTGAGCCCCAGAGTTAGCTGAAGTGTACACGCTCAGTTAAAAGTGCACCGATTTCAAATCTCTCAGCCAGACACTGCTAGAGATCTGAAACAATAAATGATGCATTTGCGGACGGTTAAGACATCGAGGACAGCTGCACAATGACTTGGGCTCTATTTTTAACAGGGAATTTCGACGTCTCCTATGCTCAAATTGAACACAATCTTCCTGTGCGGTTCAAGCTGAGTCATAAGACTCCCAGATAAACTTCTCCTGGTGTGCAAACAAGCCCACTGCGTGTCTTTGCCACTTTTTGGTCTGAAAATTGACTGGAATTGAAAGCTTTTACCATGCTGCTCAGATTAACAGCGGCACTGGGGATTTCGGATTAGTCAGGCGTTAATCCGGGCCCCTGGTTCGCCTGGAGGGGGGAGATTTTTTTGCACTTGAGTCAACAAATCCGCGAACGGTGTACCAAGCTGTCAATCTACTCAGGAAATGAGCGAGTCGGGCAGGTAGTCAGGCTGAGGTAAGAAGGTCTTAAGGGCTCAGCCGCTGTTTTCTGGGAGCTGAAAAAGCACAGAAATTAATTAGTGCTATATTGTGTATTACGATAAATATTAGGCAGGTATTTTATAACTTATACAAAGCAGTGCTTTCATTTCTGTAATGTCAAGGCTCAAATGGGGAATCGCTGAGATGTCTATGCTCATTGGGAGAATTGCTGAGATGTCTATGCTCATGGGAGGAATCGCTGAGATGTCTATGCTCATGGGAGGAATCGCTGAGATGTCTATGCTCAATGGAAGATTGCTGAGATGTCTATGCTCATGGGAGGAATCGCTGAGATGTCTATGCTCAATGGAAGATTGCTGAGATGTCTATGCTCATGGGAGGAATCGCTGAGATGTCTATGCTCATGGGAGGAATCGCTGAGATGTCTATGCTCATGGGAGGAATCGCTGAGATGTCTATGCTCATGGGAGGAATCGCTGAGATGTCTATGCTCATGGGAGGAATCGCTGAGATGTCTATGCTCATGGGAGGAATCGCTGAGATGTCTATGCTCATGGGAGGAATCGCTGAGATGTCTATGCTCATGGGAAGAATTGCTGAGATATCACGGCTCATGTGGAGCTGCTTAAAGTCTTTGTCTCATGGGGCGTTGCTGAGATGCTTTGAGCTTTCGAGCTCATAGGGGATCTGATGATATATTAGGGTAGATAGCTGGCTTTCAGGGCAGTTGTTAAACATCATTTCCTTAAAAAATAACAATAGTGACTGTAAAAAGTCAAAAGTTACATATAGTTTATATTTTATTGCTAATATTCTATACGATGAATGAGTTGTCTCTATCTATCTCTCTGTGCTAGTTTATTCTATAGTTGAATAACATATCATATTCACTTAGGTCAATCAATTAAGTACCCATCTCACACATCTGTCTTCTTCTAAAAGCAATCCAGCTATTAAAACCCCTTGGAAACTTCAACTTTCAAAACTAAAAGCAAAACTTCTGTTTGCCTAAGAGGCAGCAGTCTGAGCTAGGCTTGCCGGACTTGTAAGCGATTTACTCAGCTACTGAGCAAATAAGAACTACTTCACCCAGCTACTCAGCTTTCCCAAATTAAACAGCCATTATTAGCCACTTTGACAGACAGAACTGTTGTATTGGCGACCTTCACCTTGCCTAGAAATTCTGCAGTTTAAGCGCTTCGCTAGTAAAGGTAAGCAGAACCGTCTATGCAGTTCTCAACCCAGCGTTCCCACGAATCTCATTTCAGTTCAGCCAAAAATTATTGCATATTAATTATCCATATTTTCCTAGGCTAAGAAGTGGCCGCATGAAGTCGAAAATTGCTGATGAATTTCTTGCTCTTAGAAGATTTTTTTATTAATTTATGCGGGTAAGAGATAAGAGAGGGAGATGTGGTACGGCGCGTGACCTGCCAATCTCGGATGCTCATTAACCTGGCGGGGGGTTCGCGAATCAAGCGACTGATTTTAAAAGTACACTACTGTATAAAGTGTCACTTGCTCCACCCCTTCCTGATCTCCCTTCTCATGCTCTTACATGTCTCTCACCTGTCTACCTCTCGGTTATGTTTTTCTTGCACTTGTCTCCCTCTCTCACCTCAGGCCATCTGCGTCTCTCCCCCCTTCATCCCCTGTCTCCCTCTCACCTCTGTCTCTCTCTCAACCCTGTCTCCCTCTCACCCCTGTCTCCCTCTCACCCCTGTCTCCCTCTCACCCCTGTCTCCCTCTCACCTCTGTCTCCCTCTCACCCCTGTCTCCCTTTCACCCATGTCTTCCTCTCAGGCCATCTGCGTCTCTCCCCCTTCATCCCTGTCTCCCTCTCACCTCTGTCTCTCTCTCAACCCTGTCTCCCTCTCACCCCTGTCTCCCTCTCACCCCTGTCTCCCTCTCACCCCTGTCTCCCTCTCACCTCTGTCTCCCTCTCACCCCTGTCTCCCTTTCACCCATGTCTTCCTCTCAGGCCATCTGCGTCTCTCACCCCTTCATCCCCTGTCTCCCTCTCACCTCTGTCTCTCTCTCAACCCTGTCTCCCTCTCAACCCTGTCTTTCTCTCTATCACTCATGTCTCCTTCTCAACTCTGTTGCTCTCTCACCTCTGCCTCCCTCTCACCCCTGTCTCCCTCTCACCCCTGTCTCCCTCTCACCCTTGTCTCCCTCTCACCCCTGTCTCCCTCTCACCCCTGTCTCCCTCTCACCCCTGTCTCCCTCTCACCCCTGTCTCCCTCTCACCCCTGTCTCCCTCTCACCCCTGTCTCCCTCTCACCCCTGTCTCTCTCTCACCCCTGTCTCCCTCTCACCCTTGTCTCCCTCTCACCCCTGTCTCCCTCTCACCCCTGTCTCCCTCTCACCCCTGTCTCCCTCTCACCCCTGTCTCCCTCTCACCCCTGTCTCCCTCTCACCCCTGTCTCCCTCTCACCCCTGTCTCCCTCTCACCCCTGTCTCCCTCTCACCCCTGTCTCCCTCTCACCCCTGTCTCCCTCTCACCCCTGTCTCCCTCTCACCCCTGTCTCCCTCTCACCCCTGTCTCCCTCTCACCTCTGTCTCCCTCTCACCCCTGTCTCCCTTTCACCCATGTCTTCCTCTCAGGCCATCTGCGTCTCTCCCCCCTTCATCCCCTGTCTCCCTCTCACCTCTGTCTCTCTCTCAACCCTGTCTCCCTCTCACCCCTGTCTCCCTCTCACCCCTGTCTCCCTCTCACCCCTGTCTCCCTCTCACCTCTGTCTCTCTCTCAACCCTGTCTCCCTCTCAACCCTGTCTTTCTCTCTCTCACCCATGTCTCCTTCTCAACTCTGTTTCTCTCTCACCTCTGCCTCCCTCTCACCCCTGTCTCCCTCTCACCCCTGTCTCCCTCTCACCCCTGTCTCCCTCTCACCCCTGTCTCCCTCTCACCCCTGTCTCCCTCTCACCCCTGTCTCCCTCTCACCCCTGTCTCCCTCTCACCTCTGTCTCCCTCTCACCCCTGTCTCCCTTTCACCCATGTCTTCCTCTCAGGCCATCTGCGTCTCTCCCCCCTTCATCCCCTGTCTCCCTCTCACCTCTGTCTCTCTCTCAACCCTGTCTCCCTCTCACCCCTGTCTCCCTCTCACCCCTGTCTCCCTCTCACCCCTGTCTCCCTCTCACCTCTGTCTCTCTCTCAACCCTGTCTCCCTCTCAACCCTGTCTTTCTCTCTCTCACCCATGTCTCCTTCTCAACTCTGTTTCTCTCTCACCTCTGCCTCCCTCTCACCCCTGTCTCCCTCTCACCCCTGTCTCCCTCTCACCCCTGTCTCCCTCTCACCCCTGTCTCCCTCTCACCCCTGTCTCCCTCTCACCCCTGTCTCCCTCTCACCCCTGTCTCCCTCTCACCCCTGTCTCCCTCTCACCCCTGTCTCCCTCTCACCCCTGTCTCCCTCTCACCCCTGTCTCCCTCTCACCCTTGTCTCCCTCTCACCCCTGTCTCCCTCTCACCCCTGTCTCCCTCTCACCCCTGTCTCCCTCTCACCCCTGTCTCCCTCTCACCCCTGTCTCCCTCTCACCCCTGTCTCCCTCTCACCCCTGTCTCCCTCTCACCCCTGTCTCCCTCTCACCCCTGTCTCCCTCTCACCCCTGTCTCCCTCTCACCCCTGTCTCCCTCTCACCCCTGTCTCCCTCTCACCCCTGTCTCCCTCTCACCCCTGTCTCCCTCTCACCCCTGTCTCCCTCTCACCCCTGTCTCCCTCTCACCCCTGTCTCCCTCTCACCCCTGTCTCCCTCTTAACCCTGATTTCCTCTCACTCCGCTATTCACACTAAATGTTCCCAAAGTGCACCCCACCCAACCCTAACCATCAGAGCCAAGGCTATATATTTCTCTTGCCCAGCCTCCGCTCCCCTCTCCCCACCCTCGCCATCACATACCGTCTCACAATCTAAATCTTCAATCTCGAACTGTCACCTTCATTCACCTTTTCGTCACTTTTCTCTTCCCTCATAAGCATCGCGGAGCCTCAAAAAAACTTTTTTTCCCAGCAGCGCCATCAATTGCGCCTGTCCCGATCCCGTTCATCCCAAATCATCGTGAAGCTTCTTCCCTGCGCCCCTTCAAATTTTGCCGGAAAAAATCCCCGAGATTCAAAATATATCGTCCCAGAAGACATCGTTGTAGCTAGCAGGACTGCTGGGTCAATTGTTATCAAGGATCTTGGCTCTCGAGTGTTCAGGAGAATGAGGAAAAATAGATACCTGGAAGATTTTGAATTCCCCCACCGGGAATTCGACCAAATCTTCAAACTGACAGCTGACAGGAGCCTTTTTGTGGCGCGAGTTTTGAACAGAAAAAAGCAAATTTCTAACACACCCCCGAGACTGACTGTTTTAAAGTGTGGATTCTGTATGACTGAAAAAAGGTAAGAAAACCAGCAAAAACTGGAATTCAATTATGCAAGAACCAGTTTTCTACTAATTGAAAATTTGTTTTCGGATTTTTCAAAAAACTGTTTTTCAAAAATCCATGAGTCTGTGGGGCACTGCCTTGAACTTTATGGTCTTCATACCGGTAGAGACGTGAATCATCACGCTGAGTCGGTCCACAAAGGTTATTTCTTGTCATGGAAGCAAACACTCCGAGCAACCCTGTTAATTAAAGATTCCGGTTTAATTAGAAATTTGAATATGAATTATTTATGCTTTTTAGCTGACAGATATCTCACTAACCCTCTCCGTCTCCCTCTCCCACTCACCCTCTCTGTCTCCCTCTACCACTCACCCTCTCTGTCTCCCTCTCCCACTCACCTTCTCTGCCTCCCTCTCTCACTCACCCTCTCTGTCTCCCTCTCTCACTCACCTTCTCTGTCTCCCTCTCCCACTCACCCTCTCTGTCTCCTTCTCTCACTCACCCTCTCTGTCTCCCTCTCTCCCTCACCTTCTCTGTCTCCCTCTCCCACTCACCTTCTTTGTCTCCGTCTCCCACTCACCTTCTCTGCCTCCCTCTCTTACTCACCCTCTCTGTCTCTCTCTCTCACTCTCCCTCTCTGTCTCCCTCTCTCACTCTCCCTCTCTGTCTCCGTCTCCCACTCACCTTCTCTGCCTCCCTCTCTTACTCACCCTCTCTGTCTCTCTCTCTCACTCACCCTCTCTGTCTCCCTCTACCACTCACCCTCTCTGTCTCCCTCTCCCACTCACCTTCTCTGTCTCCCTCTCCCACTCACCTTCTCTGTCTCCCTCTCTCACTCACCCTCTCTGTCTCCCTCTCTCACTCACCCTCTCTGTCTCCCTCTCCCACTCACCTTCTCTGCCTCCCTCTCTCACTCACCCTCTCTGTCTCCCTCTCTCACTCACCCTCTCTGTCTCCCTCTCCCACTCACCCTCTCTGTCTCCTTCTCTCACTCACCCTCTCTGTCTCCCTCTCCCACTCACCCTCTCTGTCTCCCTCTCTCCCTCACCTTCTCTGTCTCCCTCTCCCACTCACCTTCTTTGTCTCCGTCTCCCACTCACCTTCTCTGCCTCCCTCTCTTACTCACCCTCTCTGTCTCTCTCTCTCACTCTCCCTCTCTGTCTCCCTCTCTCACTCTCCCTCTCTGTCTCCCTCTCTCACTCTCCCTCTCTGCCTTCCTTTAACTCTCTCCCTCATTATCACTCTCACTCTCCTTTTCGTCTCCCTTTCTCTCTCACTCTTCTTTCTTGTCCTACTCTATCTGTCTCTCTATCCCCACCTTCTTCTCTTATCCTTCACATAGAAATCTAGAATACTAACTGGAAGTGAAGGCTTCTTTGTCGGGGAGTTCAAGTCGTACCTACCCGGGCCGATTCTTTTTAGCTTGAAAATGTTATAGTGACTAAACCCGCATCCAAAAGACCCTCCCAAAAACCCCCCAGCCCTTTAAAACTCTTTCTTGTTGCTCATGCCTTCATCTTTCATTCCCTTCAAGCTCAGACAGCACCCAGATGTACACTGTAAATGCTGTACGAGCGTACAGTGATAGCAAACCCTGGACTGGAGCAAAACAGAGAGCTCTTTACAGTGGTGCACGATCAATTGAATAGGAGTGGGGATATTCTTGGGAGGAAGGAAAGAATATGGGAAACGAGAGGAGGGAAATGTACATCAAACGGTATTCTGCACAGGAAAATAATATATATAACAAAGAGGCAACCGGCTGTTAGCACCCAAATCCTGCCAAAACTGAATATCACAAATTTGCCTAGATGGGATACAAATGCGCTGCATTTAATTGCCAATCTGGCTACGCAAGAAGGACTTCGAACAATGAATCGAATGTGAAAACATCTTTCCATGCCTTTCCGTTAAATGATCCACAACTGATGACTGAGTGGCTCCGAAGAATTCGCAGAGAGCACTATGCCCCAACTAAGGAGTCTCGGTTGTGCTCTGCGCACTTTTTGGAGTCGGACTTCATCAGCACATCGCAAGACTCCAACACTCGTCGAAAGCGCAAGAGAAATGCGCAACTGAGCCTGCGCGTTTTACGAAAGGGAGCCATCCCCTCTGTTTTTCCTCAACTTCCGGAAAGACTGCAGCCAATGGCTTCTACTTCCCGGACCGAATCAGCCACAGCTGAGCTACGACACCAAGCCGAAAGTGACAGGCTAGAAACAGCGGCATCGGAGTTTCTGTCGTTGGATAAAGTGGAATCGTTGGAGGAAATCAAGACCATGCTAGAGAGCAATCCGATTCCTGTTGGATTCGTTCCTGTGTTTGGCGCCGACTCCATTGCGTTCTGCCTGATTGATGTGGAGGATGTCCCGAATCTGGTCTGCTCTGTAAAAATTCAACGCGATATGATTGCTTCTGTAAGTTTGAAAGGACAACCGGTTCCAATGAAGCGATTTGAACAATTTTTGGATCTCGGAAAGATCACCTTGTTTTCGCAGATTCAAAACTTATTAGCTTTAGCAAAATCGTGGGGCATCCCTGATCCCAATCCGAGAAGCGCAGAAGCTAAATGGATTGAAGCTGCCATCGATTGCCTGTGCAACTTGCTGGAGGAATCGAATGACTCTGCCACGCCACTGATGCAGCAAATCCAGTTTATAGTGGAGCAGCTTAGGCTTCGTTGCCAGGCAAAGGAGGCTAGACGGTACTCCCCTGGTTTGATAGTGTTTGCCATGGTGCTGAAGTCCACCAGTTCAGCTTGCTACCAGGTGCTGCTGGATCAAGACCTGCTTGTTCTGCCATCAGTTAGACGACTAACGGCGATTTCTAGTCCTCTGTCTGTCAGCCCTGGCGTCTCGGACGAAAATTACCTTCATCTACGGACTCAAAATCTGTCAATAATGGAGAGTAATGTCAACCTGATTATTGATGAGATACACCTAAATCGAAGAATAGACTACTCTTCCGGGTCTATTGTTGGCATGCAGGAGGCCAACCCGGCTTCAACAATGCTGTGCTTCATGGTCAAGTCAATCGCCGGAAAGTACCGCGATGTCGTCGCACTTTTCCCCTCAGCAAGTTGACTGCCGAAATATTGCACGAGCACTACACGAGCGTCATGGGGATGCTGCAGCGCACAAACCTTAATGTAGTGACCATCTTGGTTGACAACCATTCCGCAAACCGTGCGTTTTTTGTCCACAAGCTTTGCGGTGGCATTCTGCAAACATGCGTACCCCATCCGTTCCATCGAGAAAAGAAGATTTTCCTTCTGTTTGACCCAACGCACACAATTAAAAACGTATATAACAATTTTCAGAAAAGGCAGTCTCTGGAGCTCCCAGAAAAAGATAGCGCCTTTTTTAATGTCCCGCTACCACATGTGAAGAGAACGGCTGATTCCTTAATTGTAGCAAAATTTGAGAACATCAAAGAGCTGTACAATCTGGAACAGGACAAGCCACTCAAACTGGCCCCAAAACTCAACTCAAGCGTCATCGATCCAAAAAGTATTCAGAAGACCTCACCAAAGTTGGCACTAGCTGTGTTTTCTGAGTCTACCGCGCACGCCTTGGAATATTACTCGGCGAATCAAGGAAAGCCGTGGGGCGACACTGCGACTTTTGTCCATGCGGTGACGCAACTTTGGAAAGTTTTAAATGTCAAGACGAGCTCAATTGGCAAACATAAAAGAGACTGTTGCCGAGATCCAGTCAGGTCAGACACAGATTGGAAGCTTACCTACCTCGCGGACGTCGCTAATTATCTGCGCGAATGGAAGGCCTGCAGAAGCAAAGGTCTTAGCGACGAAACCTTTCTGGCCCTCAGTCACACGCTGGATGCTCTAGTTGAAGTCTGCAGGTACTTACTCAATAGTCTTATGTTCGAATATGTTCTGGTCGGAGCTTTCCAGTCGGACCCACTGGAAGGAAGATTTGGATGGTACCGTCACCGAAAAGGATTAAACTACTATGTTTCGTGCAAAGATGTTCTGGATGGTGAGAAGGCAATCCGTTCTGTTTCAGTTCTGAAGTTCAGTCATGCTGCACCACAGACAATTCAGTCACTTGCAGCTGCAAAGGACCTGCACAGCGAGGGCAGCGACTTAATGGAAGAAGCCGGGCAAATTGCAGACCAACTAAACCTAATTGAGGAGATCGAAGCAGCTGATGCCAACGTAACCTACTATGTGGCTGGAAAAATCGCCAAGTCCATCACAGCGCAAAGAAGCTGCACTGCATGCAAACAGCTACTAGTTGCCACTCCAGACGAATCTGCAGCCGAAGCGCCATCTGACTTTCTGCGACAGCTAGACCGCGGTGGTCTAACGAACCCTTCTGACCTGGTGTTCACCATCTGCAAAGAGGCTTGGGTGATAATCATGCAACTGCAGCGCTGTCAGCGATTTCTGAAATCGAGGTACAGACACATCAGTCTGTTTGAAGCAGTTTGTTCCAAGATTTTTGAACAACTCCCACAGTTGCGATTCCAAACGCATTGTGAGTATCAGCATCCAATCTTGCAGCTGGTGTGCAGGAAGATGTTTAACACTGCTGCAAAGAACTGGACTAAACGCCTGTCCGCATCAGCGACTGGACCGACTGTAAGAAAAGTTGCAAAGTTTGGCGCCCACTGATGGTAAGTTTTGCATTCACTGCACTGCTTGAGAAATATAACTTGTGTACTCTTGGTAAGCAATATACCTTAAATAAAATTGTTTCAATGAAAAGAATGATAAATAAACATTAAAATTTTGGGGAAATAAAACTTTTGGGGAAGAGGAGCTTTTTATCCCGGCCCGGGTATGTACGCCCCCGCGAAAGCCTTCACTTCCAGTTAGTATTCTAGATTTCTATGTCCTTCACTAGCGAATACACAAAAGAATTATGCCGAGTAGTTAAAAATCATTTTAAAACTTAATTAAACAGTTGAAACTGAAAAGAACGCCCCAAAACTGAGAGATAATCTGGGCCATCTGGGGCGGCAAAGCCTTGAAAATTGCAATAACAATAGTGTGGTGGTCCAAAATCTAAATACTCGTATGCGTCCAAGCTTACCTTTTTTAGGCTTCTGGACAACGCTTTGTTTAAAATGGTCCCTAGAGAAGACAATTGTTTTTTAACGATGTAAAAAGGAAAGCTTTGAAAGCCAACAGCAGTTGAAGAGCTTCGGTCCTTGTTCCGCTCTGCTGTTGCTGGCTGCGGCACGCGGAGGAGAAGGTCTTAAACAAACAGATCAGCAAAAATGCCCCGCCCCATGGGATCTGTGTGTTTTTTTTCGTTATTAAACTTAACCTTTGGAATCTTTTTTGTGGGACTTTAGACGAGTTTTTTCCTTGGCATGTTATCTTTAATAACAAAAATAAAGTTAATGTTTTATTACGAGAAGAGTTGAGGCTATTAAATAAAACAATTTAAAATGTGTCAAATGGATGTGACAGACAGACAGACAGAAAGACAGACAGACAGACAGACAGACAGACAGACAGACAGACAGACAGACAGACAGACAGACAGGCAGACAGACAGACAGACAGACAGACAGACAGACAGACAGACAGACAGGCAGACAGACAGACAGACAGACAGACAGGCAGAGACTAAGACAGACAGACAAAGACTAAGACAGACAGACAGACACTAAGACAGACAGACAGACAGACAGACAGACAGACAGACAGACAGACAGACAGACGGACAGACAGACAGACAGACAGACAGACAGACAGACAGACAGAGACTAAGACAGACAGACAGACAGAGACTAAGACAGACAGACAGACAGAGACTAAGACAGACAGACAGACAGAGACTAAGACAGACAGACAGACACTAAGACAGACAGACAGACAGACAGACAGACAGACAGACAGACAGGCAGGCAGACAGACAGACAGACAGACAGACAGACAGACAGACAGACAGACAGACAGACAGACAGACAGACAGACAGACAGACAGACAGACAGACAGACAGACAGACAGACAGACAGACAGACAGACAGACAGACAGACAGACAGACAGACAGAGGCGTGAATTCACAGCAGTCAGAAGTGTCTCTGCTCCATTAGAATTCGCAGCCACTGAGCAAATGGAGAAGGCGAGGGCAGCACAGCGGGATTGCCCACTAGTCGATATTGTCAAGCCCCACTACGAGCTCGTACAAGCAGGAACAGCAATTTCCAGTGTCACTTTGACAAATGACGCTTCTCCCCCAAGTCTGACTCATACCTAATAATGCATTCAATTCCATACTCAATGAGATTAGAAAAATTACGAAAATTAGCATTAGCGAGCTGAGCTCTCTTACAAAAGACTCAAGTGGCTGGTCTGCCTTAAAGCCCCTCTACTGCTGGATAAATTTTTGCATGCATTGTGTAGCAGAAGTGTCCGAACCCAGCCACACCCCACACCGCTATCAACTGAACACTGTTGTCTCAAGCCTTGTGCTGAAAGCAGCCGCTGAGCTACTGGCAATCAGTCGTGGTGGGAGAGGAGTATACACACCCCAAAATATGAGATATGAAATTTTTTGCCACGACATAATAACAGCTACACCAACCCCTGCAGAGCCGCGGGAACTACAAGTAAAAAGGAATTGCCGACGAGACGATTCTCAATAGCTAGGGGGTGGGCAAGCCAAAAGGAACCGAGGGGGGGGGGTGGTTGGGTGGCTCCCCGCTGAGGTATGGATTCTTAGGCAGTAGGCTATCAGACCATGAGAATGGCAGATGGCTAATAACAGACCCTAAGATAAATAGGGTGGGGGCGGAGGACAGAGGGAGCGGTGCAGCGGAATCCATATTACAGCGGGGGGTGGGACACCTGCGTCTTCATCATTATATGGATCACCCAACTTCATCATATTCATAATGCCTCATTTACATTTTTGTCGGTCTAGTGGTCCATAGTAGAGACAAAAATATTTTAAGTTGGAATTTTTTCAACAGAAGAACTGAACTTAGCTGTTATAAAAATGGTTTAAAATAATGATTTATATACAGGGTTATTTTTAAAAAAACAGATGAAATATGGCCTTTGTGAGTCCTAAGTTTCTCTTGCGACCGTTTTTTATGTCATGGTAACAGAACTAATATGCCAAAAAACAGTGCGAAGAGAGAAACGAAGAGGAAAACGGAGAGGGAGACACAGAGGGAGACAGAGAGGGAGACAGAGGGAGGGAGAGGGAGACGGAGGAAGGGAGAGGGAGATGAGAAGGGAGACAGAAGGAGCGAGAGGGAGGGAGAGGGAGAGAGGGAGAGGGAGGCAGAGGAAGAGGGAGGGAGAGGGAGAGGGAGGGAGAGGGAGAGGGAGACAGTGGGAAGGAGAGGGAGACAGAGAGAGTCAGAGGGGGGAAGACAGAAAGAGAGGCGAACACGAAGACAAAATCAAGATGCTGCGATAGCAAGAACCAAGGGAGCATTGCGTAAGACCCCAAGCTAGCAACAAACAACTAAACGATTATCTGCATCAATTTGTCTGTCAGAAAACTTGCATAAAAAATTGCAAAAAAGCTGACGTGCAATCTGATTCGCAGAGAAAATGCAACGACAAAAACTTGGAAAAAAACGCACACAAACAGAAACACGACTGCATTAAAGCATTGGATTTTATTGCAGTTGCCCACCAACCTCTGCTGATTGACATCGCCACTTTTTTATCCCGTTGGTCTTCGGATTCCGTTGCGATGTTTTTACAGGCCTCGGCGCGAGTTGATGGCTAAACGGAACTGCCACTTCCAGATATTGCCATGGCTAGGCCTATATAGTCCTCTGGCTTGAGGTGAATTAATTACTGCAGATGGCTCGAGTCAAATCCGTTACCATGGTGACGGTTTGTTCAGCTGTTGACTATAAATTCTTCTTTCGGTTTTAGCTGCAGTCCTCAGTTATCTTTGCTTTAGTCTGTCTTAGTTTCTGTTTTAGTGTCTGTCTTAGTGTCTGTCTTGGTGTCTGTCTTAGTGTCTGTCTTGGTGTCTGTCTTAGTGTCTGTCTTGGTGTCTGTCTTGGTGTCTGTCTCAGTGTCTGTTTTAGGGTCTGTCTCAGTGTCTGTCTTAGTTTCTGTTTTAGTGTCTGTCTTAGTGTCTGTCTTGGTGTCTGTCTTAGTGTCTGTCTTGGTGTCTGTCTTGGTGTCTGTCTCAGTGTCTGTTTTAGGGTCTGTCTCAGTGTCTGTCTTAGTTTCTGTTTTAGTGTCTGTTTTAGTGTCTGTCTTGGTGTCTGTCTTAGTGTCTGTCTTGGTGTCTGTCTTAGTGTCTGTCTTGGTGTCTGTCTTGGTGTCTGTCTTAGTGTCTGTCTTAGTATCTGTCTTAGTGTCTGTCTTAGTGTCTGTCTTAGTATCTGTCTTAGTGTCTGTCTTAGTGTCTGTCTTAGTGTCTGTTTTGGTGTCTGTCTTAGTGTCTGTTTTAGGGTCTGTCTTAGTGTCTGTCTTAGTGTTTGTCTTAGTGTTTGACTTAGTGTCTGTCTTAGTGTCTGTCTTAGTGTCTGTCTTAGTGTCTGTCCTTGCTAACTAGTAAAACTTGAAAGTTAACTGAAATGGTTTCACTTCATTCATTCATGGCTCCCATGGCAACGCCATATCTACAGAGGTAGTAGTGAAAATGTTTAAAAGCCCCAGAATACTTCGCGGTGTGTTTACCAAACCTGTTATGCAATATCTGCAGTATGCATACACAAAAGCACACCTCAAGACAGCCCAACTGAGGTTCGATCAACAAAAAGCCCGAAAAACTTTCCTCTTCTCTCTCTCTATATATTCCTTCGTTCAAAAGTTGGCTCAAATTTCACACAGGAAAGCGCGCCGCGCCGCTTATGCCCAACTGGTTTGTTTGACAAGACGAAAGGGGGTGAAATGGAAACTCCAGTCGGACTGTTACGTATTCTTACGCGTGTGTTGGCGTCTTAGACAACATAGCCAGTTCGGGAACCCGCTGAATGAATTTCGCTTTTGGATACTGCGCTATAAGATACAGGAATGGAGCCAGCCACCTACCTACAGAACCTATTTACCAACTTACACTACCTATAGGCCTACCTACCACTCCACCTACCAATACATTTAACTGCTGACTTACTAATCTGCCAAACTATCAAAAACTTACCCATACTTTCACCTGTCTACCCACCTGCTCAACTCATCTACCAGCCTACCTATTTGTCTACCTACTTGTCTACCCACTTGTCTACCCACCTGTATACTCACCTGTCTATCTTCCCGTCTACCCAATGTCTACTTACCTGTCTACCCACCTGTCTACCCAACTGTCTACCCAACTGTCTACCCACCTGTCTACTCACTTGTCTACCCACTGTCTACCCACCTGTCTACCCACCTGTCTACCCACCTGTCTACCTACCTGTCTACCTACCTGTCTACCTACCTGTCTACCTGTCTACCTACCTGTCTACCTACTTGTCTACCCAACTCGTCGATTCTGAAGAGATGCCAAAATCGCGAAGTTTTTTGATCACGTAATCTCGCAATCCCGAAATTCTCTAAAATCAGAGAAAATTTTTACAAAAGTTGTGCTGCATGAAAATTTTTTTCATCTGATAGAAGCTGGTGGGGTGTATTTTGAAGGGGCTATAACTTTCCAACCAAACAAAAATGGTTGTAACTCAATGAAACCAGCCAAGAAAAAAAAATTGCTGTATTAAAACTTTTCAAGGTATATTTTCATATAGCAATGAAAAACGATTTCTTTGATATTTGCGGGCGAATAAAATACTCAAGAGACCAATATGGTTGAAGACGGTTCTGCAATTTATTTTCTATACTATCCTATCCTATCATATACTATCCTACCTTATCCTATCCTATCCTATCCTATCCTACCTTATCCTATCCTATCCTATCCTATCCTATCCTATCATATACTATCCTACCTTATCCTATCCTATCCTATCCTATCCTACCTTATCCTATCCTATCCTATCCTATCCTATCCTACCCTATCCTATCCTATCCTATCCTATCCTACCTTATCCTATCCTATCCTATCCTATCCTATCCTATCATATACTATCCTACCTTATCCTATCTTATCCTATCCTATCCTATCCTACCTTATCCTATCCTATCCTATCCTATCATATACTATCCTACCTTATCCTATCCTATCCTATCCTATCCTACCCTATCCTATCCTATCCTATCCTACCTTATCCTATCCTATCCTATCCTATCCTATCCTATCATATCCTATCCTACCTTATCCTATCCTATCCTATCCTATCCTATCCTATCATATCCTATCCTACCTTATCCTATCCTATCCTATCCTATCCTATCCTATCCTATCATATACTATCCTACCTTATCCTATCCTATCCTATCCTATCCTATCCTATCCTATCATATACTATCCTACCTTATCCTATCCTATCCTATCCTATCCTACCTCATCCTATCCTACCTTATCCTATCCTATCCTATCCTATCCTATCCTATCCTATCATACACTAGAGTACATTTGGGGCGCATACGCCTCATTCTCTCTCTCTCTCTCTCTTTTTTCTCTGTCCTGTCATTCCACAAAATATTATGAACATTGCTATACTGTACATTGATCCTTTAGTCCTTTTATATCATATACTATCCTACCTTATCCTATCCTATCCTATCCTATCCTATCCTATCCTATCCTATCCTATCCTACCTTATCCTATCCTATCCTATCCTATCCTATCCTATCCTATCCTATCCTATCCTACCTTATCCTATCCTATCCTATCCTATCCTATCCTATCATATCCTATCCTACCTTATCCTATCCTATCCTATCCTATCCTATCCTATCATATCCTATCCTACCTTATCCTATCCTATCCTATCCTATCCTATCCTATCCTATCATATACTATCCTACCTTATCCTATCCTATCCTATCCTATCCTATCCTATCCTATCCTATCCTATCCTACCTTATCCTATCCTATCCTATCATATCCTATCCTACCTTATCCTATCCTATCCTATCCTATCCTACCTCATCCTATCCTATCCTATCCTATCCTACCTTATCCTATCCTATCCTATCCTATCCTACCCTATCCTATCCTATCCTATCCTATTCTATCCTATCCTATCCTATCCTATCCTAAATATACCAAAGTTATTCTTTGAAAACGATCTGGCTAGGTTCTTGCTATATTAAATTTTCGACGTTGTGAAATTTCGAGCTTGTGAAAGCATCCCCCGTCTGCTCCACCTGGGCCTCGAGAAATCCCTTGGCCCAACTCAAGAACCCTCTCATTCTTTTACTTTGATCATCTTCAACGTTTTGCCACGTACGAAGCCCCGCCTCAAATACCAACAAAACTCTTAGAAATTATTTTGCAATAAAACCAACTGAAAAAATAGATAAAAAACGAAGACTTAATCACAGATAAAAATGCGACAATTAACTTTATGGCTGCCGCACCAAAACCAGGCTTCGCAGGCTATCATTGTCATCTCTAGCACTGGGTTTGAGATATAGCGAAGAAGTTTTATTATAATTACTCGGTAGTCAAATTTTACGACCAAGCTCCCAAGGGCCAAGGTGAAAAATAAATAATGACAAATGGCTGCTACGATTGTGAGAGATTCGTTAAATAAAAACCGAAATTTCTCTCTTATCTTAATGTTAATGATTAGATGTTCACGTAGGTCACTCTAGGTGTGAAGAAATTTTATTTCACTACCAGCTAACATTTTCATGATTTTCTACTCGGTCCAAAAATACGAATTCTTATTCTTACAAAAGTAACCAAATTTTAGCTAAGTTTCTTTAGCTAAGTTTGTAGAATTTTATTAACAAACTGAGTTTAGCGCGCCAATTCAATTGGCACCACAGCAAAGATTCTAGCGCTAGTTTAGTACCAAAAGGATTATTCTAGCGCTAGTTTAGCGCCGAAAAGATTACTCTAGCGCCAATTTTTTTGCCAAAAGGATTATTATAGCGCCACTTTAGCGCCGAAAAGGTTATTCTAGCGCCAAGTTAGTGTCACAGGAAACATTCTAGCGCCAGTTTAGCGCTGAAAGGATTATTCTAGCGCCAAGTTAGTGTCACAGGAAACATTCTAGCGCCAG